>CAXKVX010001435.1:0-147031 GCA_964058865.1 Eleocharis quinqueflora
GACCCACAATTTTCATTCGATTGTTTTCCAGAGTTCTCATCCTTTACATGAGGCAATTCCGAACCAATTGAGCACCAACTTTCATTTTCTGACCCGGAAAGGCCATTTTTCTCCTCTTTCACCTCTTCAACTGAGCTACATTGCAGGGAATCATTGTCTGTTTTAACAGAACTAGTTCTCTTGTCATCAAAGCCCTCATTAGCCAAAGAGGAATAAGAGGAGAAGGAACCAACAGAACTATCTGGTAAATCCAAAATCTTGAGAGATTCAAGCTTTTTCAGAGCATGCCTTAGCCTCTTCTCAGCTTTGTTCCTGCTTTTTATTTCATCATTTAGCTTCTTCTCTAGCTCTTCCAACTGTGTCAGTCAAACCAATAACAAAATTATAAAATTTGTGAGAAAATTTAAAAGACTATAATTTTACATTTGTACCTGCCCTTTTATCAAAATAAACATTTCCAGAGATATAAACAATTAAAAAAAATAAAACTGTAAATTAGGGAGATAACAAAGTAATAAGAGTGTCGAGCCCTTTCCCTTTCCAATGCAGTGGTAAGGCACAAACTTTCATGGGGAGGTCTAGGGTTCAAGATTCAGTGAGACTATTTTCGGTGGTTCTAAGTTTATTTTCTGATTTATTTGTAGGTGTATTGTAAGTTTATGAACAATGAATAAAAAAACAAAATAATAAGAGTGGTGCATACCTTTTTGCCTATTACTTGAGTTACCTCCTTGGCTTCTTTGGATGCCACTCTCTCAGCTTGTAATCTTCCCCTCAAGCACTCTACAGTTCTCAATTTCTCAGCAGCAGCATCCCTGAAAAATACCAAATAATTAAAAGAGATAAAATAAAAGATAATGAAAAGCTGAAATGTAACAAGTTCCAGTAAATTAGTTTATTCAATTGTACCTGCATTGATTGCTTGACCCAATTGAGTTCGATCGTTCTAAACCACTGCCACCTTTATCCCTAAAACCCACCAAAGATATAAATAAAATAAAGGATAAATCAGATACCAATGGCAGTGTAAATGCATCAAGGAAAGCTCCAAAATTACAATCAGTACCTGCATTGGGTTTTTGATGGAAGCATTCCCTCGTTAGAAATTGGGATATAAGGTTCTCGATCAAAACTGCGGCGTGATAGAGACATTGTTTTCTCTGGTTGTGCTCCAAGAAACAGAATGGAGGAAGAGAGCTCAAGAGTCAAGAGAGATTAAAAAAACGGTGTATTAAAAGCCAAGGAGGTGGCTTTGGCTTTCTCTCTCCTTCTCTCTCAAGGGAGAGAATCAAAGTCCAACGATGAGCATTTTTTTAATTATAAAAATGTTTATGAAAAAAGTAAAGGTTTTGAATTTTTTAGATATACTGATCCGAACGGTATAAATTCTATCGATAAACATTTTTTTTTTTTGAAAATTTCAATAGTTTTTCTATCATTCAGCAATGCTTTTCCTTGTTCTGGAATTTATTTACAGTTCGGATTATTTATAACAAAATTAATTATAATTTGATCATGAATATAATTTTTTTTGGACATTTAACTATAATTTTGATCAAAAGATCTTTAAATTAAATCCATTCAGATTGATAATATAAAAATAGAAATTAATATATGTAGGGTCCGACGTGGATAGGAAACAAAAAGACAACTATAATTAAATGACCAATTTTTTTGTTATACATGATCAAAATTGTAATTAATTTTCTTTACATGATCAAGATTGTAATGTTCATAAGCCAGAAAAGATGGAAAATCTAATGTTCGACGGTAAACTCAAGTTTCGAACGGTAATTTTTCTACCATTATAGTCATTGAATCAAAAAACACCAACTCGTTGACTATTTTATCAATATTATTTTCGTAATTACAAAAAAAATTGTCCAACGATGGTGTCATTTTTATTTATTTATTTATTTCAGCGGATGAATTATTACTGTCATTGGGTCTTCCTCGTGTCTAGCCTAGTTTGATTTGGAGGCCGGTTGTTTTTTCTTTAATGGTAATAAAGTGAGCGTTGAATTATCATAATTACAATATTAATAAATCGGCGGTGACTAATTCTCTGCGCCAGTGTCACCGTCAAATCTTCAATTTTTTTTTAATTCATCGCTCGTAGATTTACAATACACATCCTCAAACAAAATAGAAAATAAATTTTAACCTCCTCAAAAGTAGATCTGACGGAGCTTAAACTTCAGACTTTTTCATGAAGACCTTGTGTCTCACCACTGCACTAGATATGTTTGACACCGTCAAATCTTCATAACCTGTATTATTGAGAACATTCAATTTTGGTCTTGAAATTTTTAAAAAATTTGAACTTCCAAAATAAAATTAGTACTTCTATTTTTTTTAATCTTTAGCTTATTTTAAAAAACTCGAACTAATTCAAAGACTATTTTTTCTTTTGAAAAAAGTCTAGGTACCAAAAGTTAATTTTTTTTAATTCATTAACCCAAATTCAGCAGCAATTTGTTATTTCACACAGATGTCAGTGAAAATGATACTTGCGTATGACACTGTTGCGTTAGGAATGTTGAAACTTGAAAGTAACAATTTAAATATATAATAGGATTGCAAAAAAAAAAAAAACACAAAGAATAGATACAATATATATGAATATATTTTGCCCCTTGTTTTGTCCCTCCCAATATTCCTACTAGTGATAAATGGAGGCTCTCTACAGTCAAGATTCTGGGAGAGCAAGTATGGAGCAAGGGTGGATGCAGTAGTCCCGGGGGTGCAAGTGCCTTTCTGGAAAAAAAAAATTTAGTGTATTTGTGCGATTTTTCAATTTTTTTTGCGAAATAACCATGTATATTTGAAAATCTGTGTTATTTTGCCTCCCCTCTGAAATTTTTTTTATAAATCTTGCCTCCTCCTGACGAAAATTCTAAATCCACTCCCGTATAGAGTAATGTTGAGGGTATTGTATACAAGTCCTATATTTAGAATAAATTTTTCGAGAGGCCACTAAACTTTATATCAAATTCGTTTTTATCACTGAGCTTTGAATTATTTATTTTTAGTCACTAACTTTGATATATCATCAAATTTAGTCACTTTCTCATTTTCTCATTGTATTTCATAAAAAGGCTAACAAAAATTGAAATGAAGTGCATTTTTTTCTTCTATCTTTTTAATAATTCATCTTCAAAATATAGTTGCTAAATTCATCATTTTTGTTAAAAAAATTATAAAAATAATGAAAGTTATTAAATCTGAAGATATATCAAAATTAAGTGACTAAAAATAAATAATTCAAAATTAAGTGACAAAAAAATAATTTGATACAAAATTTAATTACCTCATAAAATTTACCCTATAATTCAACTAGCTGGTGGTTTATGGGCTGATGGACCCACAAGTAGGGTTTTTAACAAGATGCTTTTGCTTCCTCTGTTCCTTAACTGCGTACAAAAAGAAGTGGCGAGTCACTGATCACTGTCACATAAAAACAAAATTATCTTTCACTCGCTTCCGAGAAGACTTAAAAAAAATTAACCCTTATGTCAGTAAGGTCACACACGGACGATATCACCAGTTCCGCCATGCAGAATCAAGAATTCTATGCGAATAGTAATTGTTTCGGTTCAGGCATTGAGCATTTGAGCAACACGTGAGAGCAGTCTGTGTAGCATTTGGCATTTCATGAGAGCTATCGCAGTGCCCCAGTAGTCCCAATCAGGTTCTAGTGTTTTTTTTTCTTGAGAAAAATGAATTCCGGTTCTAGTCTCATATTGTAGTGGATAAGTGGACTCTACAATCAGGGACGGATTTAGAATTTTCGTCAGTAGAGTTCAAGATTTACGGTTTTTTTTCAGAGAGTTCGAAATAATACTTATTCTTAAAAAAAGTTATCTTATATGATCATTTGTACAAAAAAATTCAAATACATAGTCATTTTTTTAAAAACTTAATATATATGATCATTTTTTAAATTTTTAAATTTTGTACGGGTGTTCAAATGCACCCTTAGTGCATGTGGCTCCGCCACTGTCTACAATGCAATTTTCTCAGTGGCGGAGCCACATGCACGCAGGGTGCAGCTGACCCCCTGGAATTTTTTTAAATGATCACATATTATATTTTTTTCAAAAATGACTATTTGTTTGAAATTTTTTATACAAATGACTATATAAGATAATTTTTTTAAAATAACTATCATTTCGAACTCTCCTGAAAAAAAACCGTAAATCTTGAACCCCGACGAGAATCCTGAATCTGCCCTGATTTCATTGCAGGGTGAATGGGTAAAGTCTAAAGTATATGCATGATGAGCATAATATAGTCAATATACATACACACAACAGTTATTTTTTTAATAAATGAAGTTAATTTGATTGAAATCTTGTAATTAGGATTATAAAAGTTCAAAGAAGTACTACTATTATTACTAAAATTTTACAGATATACAAGTTTGAAGCAACTTGAAATTAAAATGAACAAACTAGCAACCGTTTTGTTAATTTTTTTAATGATCCCTGGTTTGATTTAAGATTATAAGTTTTAATTGTTTTATTGCTGCAAGGTTTGGCCTTGGTTTCTTTAATTAAAACATAATTAGGGTTTTTGTAATTAATTTAGGTCTGACCAGAAATTGAACAAGTAAACACAACGTCTAAGTTAGTATTGAAAATAAAAATTATAGGAGATAATTTAAAAGGTTAGTTAACAAAGTGATGAACTTACTATGTAAAACCTAGTTAGTTAATTGAAATTAAGGCTGATTACATATCTTAATGAGTTTTTATTGTTTAGATAGATCATAACAAATTTATCATCGAAACAATAAATTAGAAATAGAAATCATCAATAATCAGATGAGACATTAAATAGATGATGAAGGAACGATAAAGAAATTGGATAGATAATGAAAAGAGAGATTTTGGTTGAGATCATACAGATTCTCAATTCTTTGATAAAAACTGATACATAACAACTGTTTTCTGCCAAAAGACACGACCTCACCATAAATAGAAAAAGACCAATCCCTAAAAGACATAAAATACATAAAAAAGTGCAAAAAGACCCTAAAAACTCTAAAAACTGCAAAGAAAAATCCAAAAGTCCATGAAGGAGAATTCGGATCGCGAATTCGGACTCGAAAAATGGGCAAAACGAATCATAGATTGTTTCGTTTCGGGCTTTGGGCTGTGGAGTTCCTGTCAAAGTTTCAGCCCGATCCGACGGACGGATCAAAAGTTACGCCCCTTTTTGGAAAGCGTGTGCATGACCACATTGAATCAATAGATTAGTAAACAAATAATTGAATCAAGTTAAAGGAAAATATAACCCTAGTATAGTTTTAATCTGTTTTAAAAGCTTTTAAGTTTCTGCTTTTAATTTTTTTTTGTACTTAGAATTAAATCCAGCCCCGAAATTGTTAGTCTAGATTGCATAACGAGTTTAATCAAGTATTTCAGACGGTTTCATAAGAATTGACATTCTAATTAATAAAATAGTAAATATAATGTTCCGTCTCCTTACATGTCTCACTAGAAGACAAAAAATAAATAATGTTCTGCTTTATTTGCGCTGCTCTGTTCGCTCTGTCTGCTCCACTGCATGTCTTTATATTTAGATTCAAAGTTCTTATATTTAAATTCGCAACAAAACTGCTGCAAAATTTCTAATATAAAGACTTAAAGAATAATTGTTGCAAGTCTTTATACTAGAACAATAAAATCTATATATTATTATCTGCAAGTCTTTATATTTAAATATTTTGAAAATCTGCTGTAAATTTTTTTAATATAAAGATTTGCAGCAAAAAAAATCAAGACTTACAGTAATATAAAGACTTCAGATCTAAATATAAAAACATGCAGAGAAGCGGACAAAACGGACATAACAGAGAGAAGTAGAGCGAAACTGGAGCGGGTGCAAAAATTGCAAGTCTTTATATCTAAATTTGCTGAAAAATAACTACAAAATTTCTAATTAAAAACTTGCAGCAAAAAATAAAAACTTGCAGTAATATTAAGACTTAGGAGCGACATGTCGGACATAATACTTTTGTTGCAAATTTAAATATAAAAATTTCAGACCTAAATATAAAAACATGCAGGAGAACGAACAGAGCGAACATAGCAGATCATTAATTATTTTTGTCTTCTAGCGATGACGCGAGAGTGGGACGAGTAAGAGACTGTTAGCATCACCTTAATTAATAAACAATAAAGTATATTAAACAAAAGTTGTAGGCTTACAGCAATAATTTGAATTTTAGAATTATTGTATAAGCATAAAACATACCAATTAACGCAGAACATCACGTCTATGTTATAAAACAGTTATTTTTTCATTGTCAATGTGAATGAAGTACATTGACTTTGTCACAAAATATTTATAAATTGTATATAGCTTATCCTGGAAGCTGTTTTCTGGCACGCACCGGTCACGGACGGTTCAGATTTTCTGCGCTGTAGTACGGACAGTTCAAATTCGATTTAGAAAGTCTGATATTATAAAATTTAGCATTCACTAATTTCGATGCAAATCAAAAATTGAAATTTATTGCGCATTAGAAATCTCATTCCAGCTTATCCCAGAGCATTACCATGATTCGTAACCCAACAATGTAATAAAAAAAAGCACTTGCAAAGAATAGTTGATGTTACTGGTTCAAATTATATTCACAAATTAAAAGCTTTTCTTTGCTTAACTTAACAAAGAAGCTACGCGAAATATATCAATATTCGTAGTAAGGCACGATTTGAAATACATCTAATTACCTAATGTAATTCCCATTTTTGCACAAATCATAAAAATAGTGAGCAAATTATGTAAGATAATTATTTGTTCGTCAAAAGAAAAACGTGCAATGCTCAAATGACATGACATCACACGTAAAAATAATGACTTAAAAGTTTCGAACTTGTAAAAGCAAAAAAAATAAAAAAGATAGTGTATTCAACCTCGCATAACTCAATCTTTATCTAAAAAAGAAACCTTATATAACTCTTATCTGAATTTTGCTAATAGCGCTTAGTTCGCTCTTGTATATTTAAACTAAGAGACTATGGGATGTGTAAATAAATAATGTAAAACCGTTTTTTCAATTTAATGAAAATATATAAGTATGTTTCGTCTACTTCCCTAAAAAACTCTATCGGATTTTTTTTAATTATTAATGAATTGTCAACCTTTTCCTGAAAAATTTAAACCGTTGGTTCAGTATCTAGCTAAAATGCAGAAACAATTAAACATTTTTTGTGTGGGGGGAACAAATAAATTACATTATGTTACGTACGTATTTTAATAATTGCATTTGTCAGAATAAATCGTCAAATCATCTTTATCTGGTTGTTAAATTTTTTTTATGGAAAATCTGGTCATTGAATTTGGATCCTTTTTTTTTTTTTTGAAAAATTGACGGCGGCTGTTTTAAAAATAATTACCAGCCTATTGATAAAAGGTCTGATTTGGTGACTTGAATTGTAAATAAATTCATGGTTTTTGTGTTGAGGCTGCACGAAACTATTCGATCAATACCACATAAAATAGAGGTGAACTTATTTTAGAGGTTTTTGTGTTGATGCTGCACGAAAAGGATTGCACATGCACGTGCCAGAAAATTATATTATACAAACAGCAAACAGCGCAAAACAAATCCAACAAACAAATGATGAAATGAGCAAAAATTATCTTACCTACTCAATACCACATAAAATCTCGCATTTCGAATTCTTTTTTTAGATGTAATGATAGTACACAAATAGTACACAAATTAATGATGAATAATGAATTTTTTTTTATTAAAACAAACTCCAAAATATAGAATGCCCGGTCTCCACAACAAAACAAAGTACTACAAAGAATTAAGTACAGAAGATTGTACTTTAGAAAAATAAATGCGAAACCAAAAAATATCTAAAGAAAACAAAGATGTAAATTGAACCTAGATCTCTTTTATACTATGTTACCAATATCATCAGCTCATATCCATCTTGTGGAATTAGTATAACTGCTTGGTGTATTTCATTCATTTGCGTAACTGTTTGGTGTGTTTCATCTATGTTAAAAGGTGCAGTTAGTATTTCATTTTCTTCAGCTTTTACTTTTTCATATGTTTTCCATACATTAGAATTTAGAGTTGCTCATGTGATAGTACACAAAATAATTAAAGCGTCGGTTAATGATGAATTAGCCTGGCTTGCTTGGCTTCTACTCTAAGCCTTGTACTTGTATAGCTACTACTACTAGCTGTAGTCTAGCCTGCAATTGATCACACAGTACAATCATGGTACACACTCTCCACACACACACACACACCATCGTGTGTTCGTTCATTCTTATTCTTCGTCTATGTCTGTTCATTCTCTTGCACTTTTTATGATCAATTGCATCTCAATGCCTATATAATTGTTCTCATGGATTGTTTGTTGGTCTGGTATATGTATTATCAATCTGTATATGTATAAAAAAAAACCCAAGAAAAAGGTGAAGAACGTGAAATTAAATCTAGGGTTTATATATAGACCTCTAGAATTTTGGAATACGTTGTGACTGTACTGGAAACAATTCCAAATTAAGTACTATGATCTCTGATGATCTGCCCCTTGGTCCCCTTCACTAAACGACTAGCAATTTACAGTGGCCAGTGGGATCCACATTAATTGATTTCGAAAGGGATCGAAGTGCTTTGTTTCATTTCAAATTTTGTTGTCACAGCATGTGAATCTTTGATTGAGTCAGTATCTGCTGACTGCTGGTATTCTTGGAATAACAAGACTTTGTTATTCTCTGATTCGATCATTAGATTTTCACGTAGATGAACGTACATTACAGATGGACTGTACAAAATCTAATGTACTATGTATTTTATCAATTAGATAAAAAATAGACGGTCAGATCTGAAAAAGACAGAATCATGTTATTGCTCAGAATAACAACAGATATGAATTCATCTTTGATTACCTCCATCCAATGGCTATACTTTAAAGAAGACAGTTATTTTTACATGAAAAAGGATGCATTCCTCACCGTATCCGTGCCTCACGGGTTGCGAATATAACTACGAAAGACACGTGAACCTAAGTTATTAGGATGCACTTTTTTCTGTTCCAGATTTCTAATTTGAAAAAGAAACACAGTACGCTCGATTTTAAATTTTTAACAATTTAAATTCATGCGTTATTAATTTTTATCCATCAAATATTTTTTACTACTGCTTAAGGGCTAGAAAGATTTTCTTTTTCAATGATATTCACAATTAACAAACGTGTAAATATAATAATTCATGGAAAATGTTTCGTTAGATATCAATATTGATACCGACTATCGATACCGATGTTATTATAAATATTTAGTTGAATTACTATGCACATTATTTGAGTTATTATGCATGTTATTTCATATTATTTTTGTACTGAAAAAATATTATGCATGTTAACAAAATAATGTGCATAATAACTCAAATAGTATGCATAACTATTTCAGTACAAAAAATAACATGAATAATTATTTCAGTACAAAAAATAGCTTGCATAATTACTCAAATATTGAGCGAATGACCTCTTTGAAAGAGTGATATGCCTATCATTTGCCCTCCAAACCTTTAATTGTATCATAATGGACATTGTAGGTTAAGTGAAGCTCTATTCTTTCTTTCATCATTGAATTTCTTTGTTCGAGTCGCTCTCCGTTTATTGAGTTTTTTTATTTGAATCTCACCCCACGAGTAGGTATGTTTTGAGATTTTTTTGTATTTCTCAAATGAAAATGTAATAAACTTTTAAAATATTAAAAATTGAGTGCCCAAATATGTTTCTTTCGTTTTCGAAAAATACTTAAGTTCTTCATTCTCATGAGTTTTGGAGAATATATATATATATATATCTTCTGTTTTTTCTCAAAGTAAATTAGAGGTTAGCCACGATAATATACAAATGATTACCAGAACGGTATCTTTATGTGTTCAAGGGCGGATCTATAGTGTTACAGGGTAGGGCAAGTGCTCTACCCTGGATTTTGAAATGTTTCAGAGACACAGTGGTATTCATTAATTGTGCCTGACCCTGGAAGGAACTCGTGCCTCACCCTGGCATGCAGAGGAATTTCGGCCCAAAAAATTCGCGTCGCATTTTTTTGGAGTTGGCTTGGCTCTGCATGCGTTGAGCGGGTTCGTCAATTACCAAAGAAAGAAAGAAAATAGGATCCGAACCCATTCCGTCAATTCGCATCTCACAGTCGACCTCATTCCCAAACCCTGGTCGCGAATTGCGACTTCGCCACTCTAAATTCGTCGTCCCTCTCAACCTTTCTCGCGCTCACCCTCTCACACTTCGAGTCTCCGATCTCTGCACCTCTCGCACCTCTTTGGCGCTCTTTAATCACTGCACGACTACTGACTACATCTCTCTTATTTTTGCACCTCTCGCACCTCTCTGGCGCTCTTTAATCATTGCACGACTACTAACTACACCTCTCTTTGATCTCTCTGATTTTCGCACCTCTCGCTGATTCTCTGATCTCTACAGTCAATAAGGTTTGTCTAATCATCTCTCTCTATTGTTTCGAGTTGTTAGAAAATAGAAAATTTATTGGTAATAAGGTGAATGAATTAGGTCTGGTAATTTACTGGTAACTGGTTTGGAAAATTTACTAGTTGAAGTGAACATAGACAGTCTTCTGGATTGCTAGCTTCTTGCATTTGAGTTCCGTGTTGAAACTATAATGCATTATGGTTGTTACTTAGTTGAGGTTATTTTGATGTAAACTGTGATTTGACCTTTGACTGCTTACTGGGATGTTTAGATATTTTTGTGCTATTATGAGAAAACTTGTTTAGTATTGTATATGCCTTATTCAATGCTTGCTAGTCTGATATTAGAAAATGGTTCTGTTTATGTTGATTAACTAGTTCTTTTGTTAAATTGATTGAATTTATGTTCATTAATTGTGTTTTTTTGTTTTGGTATATGATCCAAAATCATGAGTTAATTTTTAACTGAAGTATGCCATCAGTGAGTGGGCTCCACTTACCAGAACTCTCCTCAAGTTGTTGCCTTACTCCCTCACAACTTCACAAGTAGCCAATTGACTGCTCTTTTTGAGATCATTTTAGACCTCAAGAAACCAATTCCCATGAAATGGCTTCTTCAGGTACGTGTTCAAATATCAAGTTGTGAGTGGTACATGTTCAAATATTAAGAAGGGAAACAATAATAAAAAAACATTTTCTTTCTTATTTAAATATTTCAATGTCATTATATTTTATCTACGTTTGTTTTTTATAGGTAAAACATATTTTTATGGTATTTGATATTTTGGATGAAATTTATATTTTTATTTTATATGTAATTGTGCCCTATCCTGAACAAATTCTGAATCCTCCACTGTATGTGTTGATTCATTTTCTTCTCGGATGTCTCAAACTCGTTTGAACATTTGCTTTGTAGTAATCCAACATATATAAAAGTTTAACATGCTTAGCTACAGTAGTTATAAATAAAATTTTCACTGTAGAGAACTACAGTGAAATTACTGTAGTGTATTATTTTTTTTCCTAAACTCTTTTTTATTTGATTTTACTATAGCGTTTTTATTTTTTTCCTCTGAATTTTCTTATTATCGATTTATTATAATATGAAAGTTTCAAATTTAGTTTTTTCGCTCGAAGCGCAAACATTTACCTAGTAAAAATTATAGTTTTCTCCTTGAGTGGTGATATTTCGAGGTTATATCAAGTATAACAATTTTGGGATCTGCTCCTCAAGTTATCTTTCTGTATTGACCATTAGGTCGTATCATAATATACATAATAAGATACAAAACCCCTTAGTATGTTGGGTGATATGCATTCTTCTAGTACTAATTTGTGGATGTTTGGATCAATGAACAACAACAACAATAACAAAAACAAGAATAAAACGATAAAAAAAACTACAATAACAAGAACAAAAACAAAAACAACAAGAACAACAGTTACAATAACATCAACTAGAACAAGAACAATAAAAATAACAACCACAACAAAAAGAATAAGAACAAAAACAACAACAGCAACAACAACAATAACAATGACAATAACAATGAAAATAACAACAATATGAACAAGAACAAAAAAAAATAAGAAATAGTACAATAACAAGAACATCATGACAATAATAATAACAAGAATAAGTACAAGTATTAGAACAAGAACGAGAAAATTAACAAAACAGTGACAATGATAAATTTAATAAAAAAAAACAAGAACAACAACCACCACAATAATGATAACAACAACAACAACAACAACAACAACAACAATAACCATAATAACAACGACAACAACAATAACTATAACTATAACAATAACCATAATCATAACCATAGCAAGAACAACAACAATACAAATATACCAAGAACAAGAACAAAAATAAAAAAAATGACAATAACAATAAACAAGAACAAGACAAATAAAGAGAATAGTAACACTAACAAGAACAAGAATAAGAAAAATACACAAGCTAAAAAACAAGAACAAGAACAATAACAAAAATATGAACAAGCACACTGACAATAACAACAAGAAAAACAATAATAAGAACATGATAAAAAACAAAACAAGAATGATAACTGAATAATAATAAGAAAAAGAAAAATAATATAACACTAAAAAGAAAAGACAAGAACAATGAGAAAACACAATGGCAATGACAAGAACAATATAACAATAATAATAACAATAACAAGAACAAAAAATAACAAAAAACAACAATCACAATAACAATAACAACAACAATAACAACAACAACAATAATAAGAACATTAACAAGAACAAGTACAAAGGAAAAATAACAAGATAAAAAAATAAGAACAAGAACAAGAATAAAAACCAAAACAATAATAATAATAATAACAGTTAAAACAAGAATAATTATAAAAATAGAAACAAGAACAACATCGTGAACGATAACAAGAACAATAATAATAGAAAGAGCAAACAATATAATAATAACATGAAAAAGAACAAAAACAATGAAAATGACAAAAGAATAACAAAAAACAACAATAACAATAATAATAAAATAATAAAAATAAGAATAATAACAAGAACATAAATAAGAACAATAATAAGAATAATAATAAAAATAATAACAATAACAATAACAATAACATGGTTGATTTTTCGTTCGATCAAAAGCGAATTCAGATTATATATAATTTTTTATTTTTAACAGGTTTGAGTTGATTTTTAATGTTAAGTCTGAGCAGATTATTTTGATCAAATCAGATTTTGCCGGATCTAGTCTGCAACGTACCACAAAAAAAGAGAAGATAAACCTGGCCAGGATCAATTTTGATGCTAGTTGTCTCTATTTTAGATGCAATTGGATTGTCAAAGCTGAAACTGAAAAGGAGAATTTGGGCCAAACAGGGCCGGGTGGCCCATGAAGTGGGTACAATAAAATCCTACATGATTTCGTTTCTCGGCATAAGATCTTACAATATATTGGGAATATGTTCTGAGCTTATAATCTTTATTGAAAACGCATGACATGATCCTGCATTCCTGCGATAAAAGTAACTAAAATAATGAATTATTTTCATTAGGTAGGTCGGAAGGGTTTGGATCGGATCGGATCGGATAGAATTAGTTTGACTGTCGATAATAGTCGAGTTGAGGTTGGGTCAGATGAGGTCGGGTTAGGTTTCGGATCGTCAGGTGTCGACAACTTTCGAGTCATTGGTTTGATCTGGCGAGATCGGGTCGGGTTTGGGGTCGTACATCGACGACATTCGAGTCTTGAGTCGGGTGGAGCGAGATCGGATCGGATTGCATCGATAACTTTCGAGTATTATTTTGAGTTTTAAGTTCAATCAGAAAAGATCGGGTGACATTATTGAATTGTGTTATTAAATCTTGACTTTTTCTTATGTTAATTTATTAGTAAAATTAGATTATAATGTAGACAAGATACGATTTGATCGATTTATAAATTGTATCAAATCAAATCGGATCAGATCGGACCAGGTTCGAAATACATCTCGTCGTCCGAACATTTTATCAGAGAACACACGGGTACCAACAGATCAAAAAAAATTTTAATCCCAAAATTTTACACAGTGGACAGATGATTAACACACAATATGGTAATTGTCAGAAAATGCGGCTTTATCTCCAAAAGAAAAAAATTCGGCTGGTAAATATATAAATTTAAATGGATGTAGGCATGTAGCTATCGAGGTTCTTTATTTATGGGTGCTGTTATCACCTTTTCCTAAAAAAAACATTTAGGCATGGCACGCAAGATGACTTTGTCGTCTCTCTAACTTAAAGGATCGTCAATAAATGCAATATTGTATACAATTGTTTTAAGATTTGTTTATCTATTAAATTATTTATCTTGTATCAAAAGATGGATACGCTCTAGTTTATCTGAACTATTCAATTCATCGAGATCGATGAAAAATGATTCACTTTAATTTTTGTCATGTTTCTCAAGAAATCACTTTTCATCAATCTCGATGAATTGAACAATTCAAATGAAATAGAGTATCCAGTGTATTTATCTTTCGGAGTAACCAAGTTTTTGCCTTATAATTATTACTAGATCTGAAATTTGAGCTTCCTCAATCTAATTAGAACTGATAACATATGCATACAATTTTATAGATTATTTTTGTATTAATTTTATATACATAAAATGTTACGAATTATTTTATGAAAAATATGAATTATACACATGTGATATGAAAATAATTATATGAATTATATGAGTTATATGCATCTGGGTTATATGAATTATATACGCGTAATATGAAAAATATACACATAATATGATCTATAGTATATGATTTGAAAATATTAATTATTTTACAATACTAAATTTAATGTGATATAAAAAATACATATAATATGAAATATTTTGTATGTAGACAGTATAAAAATATACACATAATATTATTTATAGTATATGATGTACCTATATTATATGTATATATATAATATAAAATATTTTATACGTACATAGTATGAAAATATATATACATCTTGATATTCTTACATTTGAGTGACTTTTGATATTCATACAATTAATAAAAAGAGTATAATTAATAATACATTAAATATAATAATAAAAATACACAATTAATACGAATAGAACAATATGATAGACAACATATAATCATTATATTGTCAATTGCAAAAATCTCATAAAACCGTTCTCTATACAAAATACACAAAATAACTCGTCGCACTTAATCTCTATGGAAAGGCTGTGGCGAGAAACTGTAGATGACATACTCTTAATAGAAAATGATATTCCTCTATTGCAACAAGCTAAGTCTTCATTAAAAAAGTTTTCTCGATTCATGACTTGGACGAGGCTATTTATATACTAGGCATAAAGATCTACCGGGATAGATCAAAGAGACTTATAGGTTTAAGTCAAAACACATACTTGACAAAGTGCTAAATAGATTTAGCATGCAGGATTCTAAGAAAGAATTTCTGCCAATGAATCATGGTGCATATCTTAGCAAGACTCAGTGTTCTTCGACAACTGATGAGCGAAGTATAATGAATAGAGTGCCATACGCTTCGGCTATAGGCTCTATAATGTACGCCATGTTGTGCACTCGCCCTGATGTCTCGTATGCTTTGAGTGTAACGAGCAGATATCAGGCTAATCCAGGCATGGAGCACTGGAATGCTGCAAAGAATATCCTTAAGTACTTAAGAAGAACTAAGGATATGTTTCTCGTCTATGGTGATGACTTTGAGCTCATAATAAACGGTTACACTGATGCAAGTTTTCAAACCGACCGAGATGATTCGAGATCACAGTCCGGATATGTATTCGTACTCAACGGTGAAGATGTGAGTTAGAAGAGTTCAAAGCAAGAATACTCCGGATATGTATTCGAGAGGTTTTTGGATCAAGAAGTTCCTTAGCGAACTAGGAGTGGTTCCCAGTATTGCCATGTGGATCTCTACTGTGATAAAAATGGAGCTATAGCTTAGGCCAAGGAACCGAGATCGCACTCAAAATCCAAGCATGTTTTGCGACGTTATCACCTAATACGAGAAATCGTAAATAGAGGTGACGTAAAGATATCTAGAGTTGACACAACCAGCAACACAACTAATCCACTTACAAAATCTCTTCCTCAAGCCAAGCACCAGTTGCACACAACTTCTATGGATCTGAGACACATAGGAGATTGGCTATGAGACATTCTTTATATCTATGAGATTTTAGAATATTAGAGACTGTATAATTAGGGCCTACGATGATTGGCTCCTAGCTTAAGTGGGAGATTGTTAGTTTGTAATAATATAGAAGTCAATAATACGATAATTTATCATAAATATTTGTCCATGAATTGAGTGATTAATAAACTGTCATTTTGTTGCCTTGAGTATTATTATATTTATGAATCATTTCTTTTACTGACTAGAGTCAATAACTGAAATTGTGAAACTTCATAATATAGATGATATATTCTTAAAAGTCACTAAACTAAGGTAATTAGCAGGAAGACTAATTATCGCTATAAGATTAGTGTGTGGAAATAAAGATGGTCAAATTTTACAAACCACTGACAAGAGATGTCATTTTAATCACACATATATATGTTCTAGGAACATGATATTTGACAGATCCCGAATGAAATATTAAATGGAATTGTGTTTGTGTCATAAATGTTTTCGTTAAGTGTTAAATTCTAAAGTATGAGGTATTCATCTTTCCTACTAAGAGATGTGTATGTATGATTGTTATTTAACGATGTCGGTACAACACAATCATAACGGTAGCTCTTCGGTATACATAGCTTAGCTGGGGAAGTGATGGTTTATCAAAAGTACTATTGTCCCTCGTATCTCTATACGGGTTATAGTATCACTGGGTCCCTTGATAGAGTAAGATCATCTGTGTAATTGGATGGTCATGATGCGTTCTGCTAGATGCCTCTCATGATTATAGAAGTTAAAATAGTTTTAAATTATATTTACCAACATAACACGGATCATGTCGGGTCACACCGTATAGGAGCTAATGAGAGGATCTTATTGATTAATTATAAATTGATTATAATTAATATTAAGATTGTTATAATTAATTATATGAGATATAATTAAATTGTAAATGTCATACGAGATGACAAGCAAAAACAAAAGTTGATTTATAAACGTGTTCGACACGTTGTATAAAATCGTACCAAAATCGGACTGTAAGAGATATAATTGTTCAAAACAGTTATGAATAAACCTCCATAGAATGGCATTTTTGTAAATAACCAATTACTTAAGGGGTATTTCGATAATTCTCCTTAGAATGGCATTTTTGTAAATAGCCAATTACTTAAGGGATATTTCGGTAATCGACGAACCTCCTTAGAATGACATTTTGGTAAATAGCAATTGCTTAAGGGGTATTTCGATAATCAGCACACCTCCTCATTTTCCTATAAAATAGAGGGGTAGGATGAAAGAGAAAATTACTAATTCACTTGTATCGTATTCGATCGGTTTGATTGATTCGATAGTTTCTCTCTTCCTCGGTTATTGGTGAATAGTGATTTTGCGAAGATCGCGATAATTTGATTTATCATTTTACACTGTGGATCGTGATATTTATTTTCGTCTTTCCCTGTGAATAGTGATTTCTTGTGAATAGTGATTTACAGTCTCTCATGAATAATGTTTTTGCGAATACCGCGATTTATAGTATTTTTGGTAAAAGAAATAAATCGCTCTCTTGCTAGTCCTAATGGATAACCGATAGAGGTATCAGATGTTTGATACTCCGAGACAAATCATCATTGATAGTCGCTCTAGTCGCTCGGCTGCATTCCAATCAGGACTTGGAAATAAGGTATAAACATGTTGTATTAATCTATTTAATTAGTAAGTAGATTAACGTTTTGAAAATCAATTAAGGAGTAGATCCGTAAAAGATTAAAAGGATCCTTGTAATGAAATGCTTGAGAATGAACTCTCTTTTGGTTTTTTCGGCATACCCTTTTTAATTCTCGGCTTAAGTTAGAAGTAAAATTTTTGTTTTACGTTCTTTCTGCACTTAAACTAAACTCAAGTTTGAACAGTCAAAACCCTAACACTCTCCTCTCCCACTCGATCATGCTCTCGATTCGTCTTTGCTTTCTCGAGTTGAGTGTCGACAGTCCCAATCGCGAGTTGCCAATCCAAAAAAATAATCTAAGGTTTTGACTTTTGAGTTGAGAAATCGTCGTCAATGCCGCTGCGCCTCCAGGTTTCACTCAATGCTCTCGTCGTCCCTACTCCCATGTCCTTCAGTGTGTATGTGCGTGCCCCCACCCCGTCGCCCAATCACACCTCTATATTATTCAACGACTCAGCCGACAGACCTGACACAACGATGCTACACGCCACTCATGCCTCGACTTTCGATCTGACACAACGACTCCTCATATTCTTGGTGTTGTTGTGTAAGTTCCCCGTCGACTCCTTCCTTTCTTTCATTTTTACTCTCTTTTGGTAATTAATTGAATTCATGCATCAATTTTGGGTCCAAATTTAAACTTGTAAACAAAGTTCGGCCAATTTCTTGGAAACATTTCTTAGGGACGATGCATTGTATTATTTGATATTTGCTAATTAGCTAACCCATATCTAACACCTTCTCTTTCTATGTTAGGTTGTAAGATGCAATGATTTTTTCAAAAGATACCAGAAGCTCGTGTTGATTCACATTCAAGTTCTAATCATTCACATGATGTTAATAGTATCGAACAAGATCCTCTTCCGTGTCCTGCTCTAAGACCATCTATATCTAGTTATAATCAAAATGAGCATGATCATATATGTCAATTTTACCTAACAAATAAGCCATGTCAACCTTACAACCATGATTTTCCCCGAACCAATATTAGTGGAGCAACAAGGAGGTTTAACACTGATTGGTTTGACAAGTTCAAAACCTGGATGGAATATAGCATTAGTAAGGATGCGCAATTTTGCCTTCCCTGTTATCTTTTTAGGTCAGAAAATCTTGAATCAGGTGGAGGGTCCAAATTCGTAGTAGAGGGTTTTAGAAAATGGAACAAGGCTATAAGCTCCTTTGAGGAACATGTTGGTGCTTCAAATTCACGACATAAGGAAGCTAAAAGAAATTGGGCTATTTTGATGAATGAAAGACAGTGTTCTGACTGTGTTTGAGAGACAAAGTGTTACACAAGAATGAAATATCGCAAATGACTAGAGGCAACTATATCTGTAGTTTGGCTTATTTGAAGCAAGACTTGGCATTTCGCGGGCACGATAAGTCTGAAAGCTCTAAAATTAAAGAAAATGTTCTTGAGTTTTTGAGATGATTGGGAGATCATAATAAAGAGATAGATGTTGTTAATCTGAACAATGCTCTTAAAAATCTAAATTTGGTCGCACCAGACATTCAAAAGGATGTTGCAACTTGCAAACGCTTGCGCAGAAGAGACGACTCAAGATATAATGAAAGAGCTTGGAGATGAATTATTTTCTATTTTGGTTGATGAGGCAAGAGATGTCTCAATCAAAAAATAAATGGCGATGTGATTTGGTATGCGAATAAAAAAAGTTGTATTGTCGATCGATTTCTAGGTAAGAATATGAAATGATACTATTCTAGAATGTAAAGTCATAATGTTTTATTATTTTGTAATATGTAAAATAATACTATTTTGTGATTTTGTAGGTATTGTTCATATTTCTGAAACTATGACAATAAATTTGAAGATGACACTTGAGGATTTATTCGGAAAGCATAGTCTATCTTTTTCTAGGTAAAAATGTGAAATCATACTATTTTGAAATGTAAAATGATAATATTATGACATTTTTTAATATGTAAAATGACTTGAGAATTTTTTAAGAACAAAATAATGGTGCATGTGCATCTGGACCCTCCGATGCGCATCAAGAATCATGAAGATTTGTGCGCATCGAATCTCGATGCACATCGGAGGGTCCAGATGCGCAAGCACGATGCATGCACATGCTGTAGAATCTAGGGGCCTAGGTTCTCAATTAAATTTTTCTCAGTTCAACCAAATAGGGACCTAAATTACAAATTTCACAAACTATGGCAATCAATTCAGTTTATGCAATTCAACAAGCAATTCAATCAATTCTCTAATCAAGCAATTCAAGCAAAACTCAATTCAATTCACAAACAAATCAAACAATTTAAATTAATTGAATTGAGATAAATATAAATAGAGAAAAGAGGAAAGAAATGCTCAATCGCGTGTTGACGGAGTTCGGCTTGCACGAATGCCTCACCTACGTCTCTGGGTCCCCGACGCCCCCGCTTCTTGCGGTAACAAGCCCGGTCCGCTCCACTAAACAAAAATCCGCTTGCTTAGCGTACAACATCGGAATTGGGGCTCTCTTACACACACCGGTGGAGCCGCCAACCCTAACCCGACGCCGAACTCTATCTCGCTTATACACACCGGTGGAGAATCGAGCCGACTTCCTTGAACTCACTTACACACTCTGGTGGAGCTCAAGGCAACACACACTAACAATCAAATAGACAATTTGCTAATTGGAAGATTAAGCTAGAAAAGCACTCAAACAACTAACTCTTTATAATCCCTATATTAGATTTAGCTAATTAAACTTGGGATTAAGAGCAAGGATATGGCTATAGGTATTAAGCTCAAGGTTGCTGATAATGGTGTTGATTTAATAGAATAAAACAGCTAGATCAATTGTTGAGGGAGAATGGTTTATATAGGTCTCAATTCTGGCCAAAAGCAACTTTGCGCAAGATAGCATTATAACGTTATCTTCTATTGAAAAGATAGCGTTATAACACAATCTTGAATATGGACAAAAATTATGACCGTTGGAACCTGTTCTGGTAGCGTTATAACGCTAATCTATGTACAAAACATAGCGTTATAATGCTATCTAGTGCCAGGACAAGAAATTTGACCGCTGGGATTTGTTTGGCGTTATAACGCCAAAGTTAACGTTATAACGCTATATCAAATTCCTACATAAATTTCAGTACTTAGCCAGTTTTTGGCACCTTAACTTACTTTGGCGTTATAACGCTAAATATAGTGTTATAACGCTAACCTCTCTGGAAATTTGGATGAATGATTTTGCAATTGATTCAAATGATGTTTTTGATCAAACAAAGTTTATATTCCTAAACTTAAAATATATCTAAGACATATTCTTGATGTTTTGAAATTTTATTGATTCAATTTCTATTTTAAATTTCAGTTTGAACATTTCAGCAATTTAGCGTTATAGCCCCAGATATAGCGTTATAAGTTATAACGCTATCTTAGTTCGATGTAGGATTTGGCCAGAAATTACCATTTTGGACATCTAGCGTTATAACGCTATACAATGTTTGGTTTGGATTTCCTTGCTCTTTTCAGTCCCAAATTTAAATAAACTAAAATCTAAATACCTTAAGCATGTCTTCATTTTGATCTTGATCTTCATGCTTGAGTGTCTTCATATTCAAACGACCATAACTTTTGACTCGTAAATCCGATTTCAGCGTTCTTCGTGGTGTTGGAAAGCTCACGGCGAAATCTACAGTCGGTACCAAGTTAGCTCATACCGAATCACTTTTATGCCCATCGGAGATCATTTGAAGCCTCAAAACTCCTCTTGAAAATTACCTACACAATATCTCAAAAGACAAAGCTTTGTAAAATTCAACATCGTTTTGCAAATTAACAAATACAAGAGCTTGTTTGAGCCAACACATGCACCATAACTTCACCCATTTTTTAAACTCCAGATTGCATGGTCAAGGTTATGACGGGGCTAGTAACATGAACAGAGTGTTCAATGGTCTCAAAGCATTAATTTTGAATGAGAATAGTTCGACATACTACGTGCATTGTTTTGCTCATCAGTTGCAACTAACACTAGTTGCGGTAGCTAGTGGACATCATGAAGTTATGTTATTTTTTAACATGGTTGAAAGTATTCTCATAGTTTCTAGTGGATCGACTAAAAGACAAGATCAATTACATGAGAAGCAGAGAATTGAAATTATGGAAGTTCTTTCAAATGAAGAAATTTCAGTTAGAAGATGTTTGAACCAAGAAACAGGTATTACACGTGCTGGTTTTTCTCGCTGGAGTTCTCATTTAGCCACTTTAAATAGTATGGTTACACTATTTTCTGCCACATTAGATGTACTTGTGAGGAAATAGAAAATGAAGAAGAAATAAAATTGCAAAGAGCACAAGCACATGAATTTCAAAGAGCTATGCAAAGATTTGAGTTTGTATTTTTGTTGCATCTCATGAGAAAATCATTACTCATTTATACATGATCTACACAAACCTTGCAAAAAAGTAAGATATAGTGAACATTATGCGCTTAGTGAAAAGTGCTAAAGCTCGATTGCAAATAATGATGGATGTAAAGAATTACTCAAAGAAGTGTGTGATTTTTTTGTGAAACGCAATATTCAAGTTCTAAATATGGAGGATTTATATGTCGATAACTCACGATGCCCAATGGACATAACTAATTTGCATTATTTTCGTGTTAATTTATTTTACATGATTATTGATATGCAATTGAAAGAGCATAATGACATATTCACATAAATGAATTGTGAAATTCTTATTTGTATGTCGTGTTTGGATCCAAAGAACCTTTTTTCATCTTTTAACAAAGATAGGTTGATTCAATTGGCTCAATTTTATCCCTTTGATTTCAATGAGTTCGAGCTTTCTTTTCTACAGAGTTAATTTATTTGACATGATTATTGATATGCAATTGAAAGAGCATAATGACATATTCACATAAATGAATTGTGAAATTCTTATTTGTATGTCGTGTTTGGATCCAAAGAACCTTTTTTTCATCTTTTAACAAAGATAGGTTGATTCAATTGGCTCAATTTTATCCATCTGATTTCAATGAGTTCGAGCTTTCTTTTCTAGAGAGTCAATTGGAGAATTATTATATGGATGTTCAAGATAATAGAGATTTTTTGGAGGTAAATAACTTGGTTGAACTTTCTTAAAAGATGGTGGGGACGGAAAGGTATTGTGTTTATCCCTTGATTTACAAGTTGGTGAAATTGAGCGTGATATTAAAGGTGGCAACTGCTAGTGTTGAACAGGTATATTCAACGATAAATTTGGTGAAAACTGAATTAAGAAGTAAAATGAAGGATAAATGGATCAATGATTGTTTGGTTACTTTCATTGAGAGAGATTTGTTTGTTAGTGTAGATAAGAAAAAAATTATGTAAAAGTTTCAAAATATGAAGTCTTGTAGAGGAAACTTTCTTCATAAGCTTAATCATCTATTTTTCGTTAGTTTTTAATATGTAAAATGAGAAAAACTTTCTTCATTGGTTTGATTATGAGATTATCTATTATTTTAACTCATTATTTTAATATATTAATATTAAGTTATGATGTATGTTTTATTTTTTTATTTGGTATCGATAAGCCAATGAGTTATGAGTTTGAATTCGATAAGATATTACAATCTGATTATCGAACCCCTCTAGCAAAATTCATGCATCCGCCACTGGAGACTTGCAAGTTCTAATATAGAGACTTGTTTGTTCTGATATAGTAATTTACAAGTTCCAATATTGAGACTTGTGTGTTCTAATATAAATACTTACAAGTTCTAATGTTGTTGAGACTTGCATTTTTCAATATAGAGACTTATTTGTTATAATATAGAGATTTGCTTGTTCTATTATAAAAACTTGTAAGTTTCAATATAGAGACTTGTTTGTTCTAATATAGAGACTTGTTTGTTATAATGTAAAGACTTGCTTGTTCATATATAAAGAGTTGCATATTGCAGGTTCTAATATAGAGATTTGTTTGTTAAAATATAAAGACTTGCATATTCGAATATAGAAACTTACTTTAAAATCTAGTAAGAGACATTACTTTGTTGAGGACAAATGCGAGAGAAAATAGATCGATTTGGGAAGGTAAAACAAAATTGCGAGACATACCGAGAAAAGAGAGCGAAATTGAAAGAAGCGAGAAACAAGACGTTCTAACAAGAATTTTTTGTGTGTAGCAAAAGACGCATAAGGAAGACGAGAATGCGAGCACGATATAATTACTCTATTATTTAACGAGTAACTTATATTTTCCGAATTTCGGACAGAGATTTTGTTTTCTAATAACACGCGGGTCTTGAAAATTGGGTCGTGTTAATTTTTAATGATCAGCTGATGTTATATTGGCTAAATATCGGGGTACATCTCACGAGTAAATCCTCGAGCACAAATATCAAGATCCCGTTAGGTGGTATTTAGTAACAGAGGCTGGTAATTTCGAAAAAAACTCTATATAATAAAAAATTGAAAAAATTAATCATGCATCTAGGAGCCAAACGAGTCGAACACGAACGAGCTGAGTCAAGTTCAAGATCAACTCGTTAACTTTATGAACGAACTGATAACGAACGAGTTCATAATGAGCTGATAACGAATAAGTTCATAACGAATTTTTGATGGATCGAACACGGACGAGCCACGAGCTACGAATGTTTTTAGCACCCTAGATTATATGTTAATTAATATTGTGCAACTTATACTCAATTATTGAAGTTAGATATTAATATATAATATCAATTAACTATTATATAATATGTGTGCTTTGTTAATGAATCAAGCTGAACATAATTCAAGATCGGCTCGTTAACTTAACGAGCTGATTAGCTCGTATTGTTTTACATCTCGAGCTGATAACGAACGAGTTCATAACAATTTTTTTACAAATCGAACCCGAAAGAACCATAAGCTACGAATATTTCTTGCACCCTACGTGCATCAGGGAAAGTCTGGACGTTCTTAAAGAGTTAACAACCCTTTAAATATTTGTTCATCCAGTTATTGCTCGCACGCCCCATGTCTTCAGTAAACAATTGTTTCTTTTACTCTTGACATGGTTAAGATTTCCAACTGCTATAGGAAACTGGGCTTATGAGCGTTTTGTTGCATAATTTCTTTTGTTATTGGAATTAGTTTATTAGTAATGAACATGTAAAACATTTCCACCGCTCACGTTTTTCGTGCATCCATTGTCGAATTGGTTTTGTATTTGAGCTAGTAACTGTTGAGATACATAATTTGTTAGCCTAGATTCCCTGTGTAATGATGCTTTATACGAATTGATTTTGTTTAGCTTAGATTCCCTATATAAAAAATGCTCATATGAGCTGTTCATGCTTTGGTGCTTGGTTGGCAGTATTTATTAGTTTGCTCAGTTTCTACAGTTGTGATGATGCTAGTGTTGAAGCGCTTGGCTGCTTTATTGTTTGAGCATTCAATTCATCAGACTCAAAATGACAAAAAAATAAATAATAACCATTGTACAATCATCTCACAAAAAAATAGTTACCACATCTAGTACATTTGTAAGTTACATCCCCAAAACAACAAGCATTCCAAGGACAAATAGTATCTCAACCTCTGTTTCTATAAGTTGGTAACAAGTACAATCTATAAAATGCTTTAGGGACTATTAAGGCAATACTTGTTGGGAGCTTAATAAGCACAAGGATGCACAAGAAAAATAGAAGGATGAAAGAGGGACGGAACACACCCAGGCACACACATAATTAGAATTATGATAGAAAGTGTGTTATAATATGTTTATAATCAAAGCAACCCCAAGTTGCAAAGCTATGTACCTGAGAGCACATAATTCAATTGAGTGTCTCTATATAAAGAGTTGCAAGGCATCGTGCTTCAACAATTATTAGCCTGCCTTTTAATTTTCGTGCATAAAGAATAGTTTGGTGAGTTTGGTGAGTCTTCTACTTGATAAGAACCTTCCATATCTTTCTCATATACACCACAAGTGACCAGACTGCAAGGCCAGCAGAAACATAAAGTAGTGCTATGCCAGAGCCAACTAGAGTAGTTTGCCCAGTTAGACTACACATTTTA
Organism: Eleocharis quinqueflora; assembly: GCA_964058865.1. Lineage (NCBI taxonomy): Eukaryota > Viridiplantae > Streptophyta > Magnoliopsida > Poales > Cyperaceae > Eleocharis > Eleocharis quinqueflora. The sequence continues at coordinate 25,881 of CAXKVX010001435.1, forward strand.
CACAAAAAAGGCATTAGAAATACATCATAAGAAACATTTGCTATTAATAGATGATCGGAGATGGTATTACAACCTTGGGTCTCTAACAAGAAGTAGAATGGTTAGTGCAGTCATTTGTGTAGCAGTCTTCCACTTTCCCAGATTGTTCACTGCTACAGCCTGATGTTGGTAATTCCACAGAATAATGAAATAAACAAAAATAACATTTCAGAAGGTATATTGCAAGAATTTCCAACAACAACAAAAAAACAAGGAAAGAGAAAATTGACCTCAAGAAGCTTTTTATTCTGAGAAGCAGCCCATTCTCTTACAGCCGACATTGTTATCTACACAATGAGAAAGTTAGAACAAAAGATTAGGGTGACAGCACCAAACTTACATAAATAAATGATAAAATGTCAAGAGTGGCATTGGGATGAAATGCACCAAGTAATTGGCTTTCACAAATTAACATTATCTATCATATCATTTGATAATGCAACTGTTGTGGTAGAACAAACCTCTCTCCCAATTATAGCTATGGATGGCACTGGCAGAAGCCACGGTACTTCACCAAGTCCTGGCACTTCAAAAGGTCTTGTACATAGCAGTACTAGTGTAGCAGCTACCATAAGCTTTTTAATGAGAGAGCAGGCAATCATCAATATCACCAAATTGAGAATATAATAATTAAATTTTCTTCAAATATGAATAAATTATAGCCCAGGTTACCAAAGTACAGTAATCAACAAAGCAACCTAACCTTATCAGCCACAGGATCAAGAAATGCACCAAATGCTGTGCCCAATTGCATCTAACAATTGAGTATATAAAAAGTATAAGTAGCACCATGAAAAATTATAACAAATATATCATTGAAAATATATAGCATACATTTAAATATTACATGGAAATTAAATAATAGATTAAAAATGCAAACCTTACGAGCAATATAACCGTCAAGCCAGTCAGTTATAGCTGCCAAAAGAAATATGCTGGTAGTGGCAGTTGTTCCCCATGGACCCTCCATGTAGAATGCTACATCAATTAATGCAAAAGGGTTAAACTTTTTCCAGAGTCACAGCTATATAAAAAGACATACCAGTTTATTTCATTGTACTTCATTGGTTTTCTTTGGAAGAGAGGTATATCGCATCATTATTATACATTTTAAAAAATGATGATTTTGTTTGCAAGGATCAAATCAAATTACACTAAATAACTCACTGCTTATGAGAAGCGGAACAGCAGCTACTCTCCCAATTGTCAGGATAGTAGGTAGAGTTAGCAACTGGGGCGGTGGAGCTGTACTTTTATGACAGAAACCGTTAACCACTTCACCATCAACCCGGCTAACTGGATCCAAACCCGAATCAGAACCAGTTCCCATTGCCTCCGTTCTGTCACCTGCTCCTTTCCGATCACCTCGTTTCACCAGACTGGAATCGGAGCCAAAAGCAAAACCGAACCCGCTTTTAGTCAGATCCAGCGCTCGTACTGCGGGCATGGATCCGCGGTTTATCCAGCCCGACCTATACGGCCTATTTAAGGGAAAGAAGGAAAAACCTCCTCCTCCGCCGTTGAAACCGCCGGAGAGCGGGAGGTTGGTGCGGGTGGGACCCAAGGTTTTGGTGGCTAGGTTTAGGTTTTGATTGAAGAGGCGCGGTGGTTGGAGGAATGGGATTGAGGAAGGGTGGTGAGCGAGAGATGCAACAGATTTAAGAAAAGGCGAAGGAACGGGTGGGGGCATCTGTTTCGTTTCTTTCAGCGAGATATTAATGGCAAATTTCGGTTTTGGATTCGATCGAAAAAGGAGAAACAAAAACCAAATAGTAAAATGCTCAAGGTTAGCGGCGCGAGATACATAACAGTAGGATGCTATTTGAAAGGGTGGAGGAGAGATTTGCGGATTTAAGAGTCTAAAATGGGCATTAGTTGGAGATTTGAGCGGGACCTGTTTGTCGAAAGGAAAATGTTAACATACATAAAAACTTGATAAACATGCATAAAAACTTGATTAACATACATAAATGTTAACTTGATTAACATGCAGAGCGACATGCGTATTGATGAGCATATTAATGAGTGTATAATACAAAATTAATAAAATTAGTGGTACCATCTTTATACTTAATAGTAAAATGATATTGACATTTAAAATTGATGCTGATCCTAAAAGATATTAAAAGGCGTCGTGTTCTAAATTGATGATGATCTTAAAAGTTATTAAAAGGACGTGATGCCATGGTGACATTTACAATTGATCAAAATTTATACCAAACTAGTAAGCGTGTCTGTGCACAGCAACTGGAGAATGTTATGTGAAGAAACATAATATTTACTAAGGGAAAAAAACAAACAAAAATAAAGATAATTTGATTATTCAATGATTTCCCACGTCATGCGTCATACGACCTGCGGCGATGGAGTGGCATCATGCGTCATGCGGCTTGCGGCTGCTTGTGTCACACGTCGTGCGTCCTACGACATGCGCCTGCATCTTGCGCCATGCGTCATGCTTCATACATCTTGGCGTCATGCGTCAGGTGTCTTGCGTCAAGAGTCATGACTAACGCAACTTGCGGCGGTTGAGCGGTGTCATACAACTTGCGGCAGAGGAAGGGCGTCCTCAAGCTTGCGGCTTCATGCGTCATGCCTCCTGCACATGCGTCATGCGTCCTGCACATGCGTCATGCGACTTATAGTGGCATCATGCGTATTGCGCCTTACGTCATGCGACTTGGAGTAGCGTCATTCGTCTTGTGTCTTGTGTCTTGTGTCATGCGTCATGCGTCATGCGGCTTGCAACGTATTGCATCTTGGGTCATGCTTCATGCGTATTGCATCATGCGTCATGCGTAATGCGCCAGGCATCATGCGTAATGGGTCTTGCGGCATGCGTCATGCGTAATGGGTCTTGCGGCATGCGTCATGCGTAATGGGTCTTGCGGCATGCGTCATGCGTAATGGGTCTTGCGGCATGCGTCTTGCGTCATCCGTCATGCATCATGCGTCTTCCGTAATGCTTCATGTGTCACGCGTCTTGCGACATGCGGCTTGCAGTGGCTTGCGTCACGCGTCGAGCATCATGCATCATGCGAGTTGCATCATGCGTCCGGTGTCCTGCGCCATGTGTCTTGTGTCATGCGTCTTGCATCTTACGTCTTGCATCAGGCGTCGTGCGCCAAGCGTTGCGCGTCAAGCCTCATGCGTCATGCGACTTGCGACGGTTGAGCGGTGTCATACGGCTTGCGGCAGGGGAGGTTCGTCATACGGTTTGCGGCTTCATGCAGCAGAGGGGCGTCATGCGTCATGCGGTTGAGCAGCGCCATGCGTCATGCGGTTGAGCAGCGCCATGCGTCATGCGGTTGAGCAGCGCCATGCGTCATGCGACTTGCACCGGCGTCATGCATCTAGCGCCATGCAGCTTATAGCGACATCATGCATCTTGGAGAATGCGTCATGCAGAATGCGGCTTGGAGCGGTGTCATGCGTGATGCGTCTTGGGTCATGCATCATGCGTTAAGCGACTTCTGTCATGCGTCTTGCATCAAGCGTCACGCGTCTTGCGGCTTTAAGCGACTTTTGTCATAAGTCATGTGTCATGCGTAATGGGTCATGTGTCATGCGGCATGCAGCTTTCAGCTACTCTCCCAATTATCAGGATAGTAGGTAGAGTTAGCAACTGGGCGGTGGAGTTGTACTTTGATGACAAAAATCGTTAACCACTTCACCATCAACCCGGCTACTTTCATGCATCATTCGGAGTACAGCGGCTTGCATCATCATGTGTCTTGCGTCTAGCATCATAGCGGCATCATACGTCATGTGTCTTGGGTCTTAGGTCTTGGGTCTTGCGTCATGCGTCTTGCACCATGCGTTACACATCATGAGTCATGCAACTTGAGGCTTGCAACAGCTTGCATCATGGGTTATGTTGTTGGATTAAACTCATCTCTTGTTTGACAATTTGCAAAACAATTAAAGTACTAACCTTGCACATGAGTTTTGGTGAATATGCAGGTTAAAACAGGTATATATCAATGTCAAACATGCTCAAACATTTTCTGGACAAGTCAAGACATGCTCAAGTCATCAAGAAAAGGCTTCACTGTGCAAAACGGAGCACCGCATTACCATAATGCTTCATGACTCGTTATAACGAGTCACCAACCCGTCATAACGGGTGACCAAGGCGTCATAACGCCTCAGGAGGAGAGAGAAGCAGCAACAGCCTGGATTTTCCTGAGTCCAGCGTTACTGTAACGCTTGGCAAGGTGTCACAACGAGTCACCACCTGTTATAACAAGTGACCAAAGCGTTATAACGGGTTCTTGAAAAGATGGCCCACAGGATAGCTACACAGGGCAAATCTGGAAGATGCCCAAGGCGTTATGGAGGTGTTGTAATGCTAGGAAGGATTTTAAAGGCTCCAAGATCCCAAGAAGTGCACAACCTATATAAAGGATGCAGAAACGAACCAGTTGATCATCAAATCAATCCTACAAGCTTCCAAGCATCAAATTGAGCACATCAAAGAGCCTAATTCAAGTCTCCTCCAGTTACTTAACCTAGATAGCATTAGGATAGCTACTATTCTCTTATTGTCTATTCAAGAACAAACCTTTAGCTAGTTTTTAGCCTTTGGTGCATTAGATTTGTGTTGTCAAGTGGTGCATCACTGTCCTTGATTGTGTTGTCAATCAAACCTTTTTGCCGTGTATTTGTGGTGTTGCCCCATACATTGGTTTAGGAGAAGAAGATTGACTTGCTTGTGTAGAAGAAGTCAAAGATCGGCTCCGCACTTTGTAAAGAACAGTCGTTTTATAGTAAAATCGGTTTGGAAGGAATATTTAGTTCCGGGAGACCCGTGGACGTAGGCCTAAGTTGATTGATAGGCCGAATCACGTTACACAGTGTGTTCTCTTGTTCTCAATTGCTCTCTATTCACTCTCTCTCTTCATTACTTTGCTCTTTGTCAATTTGTGATTTACTCAATTACTTCTTGAAATTGTGTGCTCTATTATGTGGCTAGATGATTAAGGTCTAAAAGCTTTTAGTTTGAATTTGTTGATTGAAAATGCTTCCGCCTAGTGAATTGACCTTAGTCTTGCGCTTTAAGCCCCAATCCTAATTCTAACAATTGGTATCAGAGCACATAGATTCATACCTAGCTAAGTTGCCTAAGCATCAAATTCTTGTTAATTCTTGATTTTGTGAAATATGGCTCAATTAAAATTTGTGAAAGAACTTTTCATTTTGGAAAAGATGTATGGTAAACTATCTAAGCTTGCTTGAACTTTGGAAAATAGTTGAAGATGGTTGGATACCAAAGTATGAGTTAGATGGTGTTACCATTACCAAAGAATCAAAAGAACTTAAGTACACTAATGACAATGCTATGAATATAATCTTAAGTTCAATTCATGATTCAATTGCTCTATCTCTCACACATTCCTCTAATGCTAAGGAAATATGGAATGTATTAGTCCTTAGGTATGAAGGGAATGAACATATGAAAAAGACTCGAAGGTCGGATTAGCAAAAAAGTTAGAAAATATGAAGTTTGAAGATAACGAGTCCTTTGAAAGTCTCTACCATAGACTTGTTTCTCTGAGAAATGAATTTGTAGAAGTTGGTTCTAACATTTGTGATGAAGATTTTGTAGGTAAACTCTTGAGGATGGTGTCCAAGAAGCCCGGTTGGGATGGCACTGTACCAGCTCAATCTTCATTTAATCCACCTTATAAGTTCGAGTTAAGTGAAGTCATATACCAAAACCTTCACCAAGTTCTCTCTAAAGACAAGGACCTCATTACCAAGTTTGTTAAGCTTATAAACGATTAAAAATATTTCTAAGTGTTTCTGGGCTTGAGCCCTGTTTGGGCCAATTTGGGTATAAACAGATATTACACAGACGGTGGCCCTACCCACAATGCTTAGTAACTAGACCCAAAGGAATAAAGGACCGAGAAAGGTACAAAAAGGGAAATGACAACCAAAAGTCCGTGCAGCACGAGCTACGGCTATGACGCACGAGTACGGACTTCTGATCCCACAGGATTAACATCAAAAATAAAATGTGAATTTAAAAAGGGATCAACTTGTGTTTCTTTGTATTTTTATATACTTTCTATATATTTTCTATACTATATGTAGCATAATACTTAGCGTGTATTATACGACATAGTTATATAGTAGGATAGTTATTTGGCACGTCAACGTAATTAGCAAAGGACCTTAGGACTTAGGTTATGCGTGACGAACTACATATTTAAATAACTAAGTATATATTAAGCATAATGACGTGATTAATTAACTAAGTAACTATAAAGATAACTAAATAAGTACCTTAGATTAATATACGCACATATATATGTATTAATTACCAAACATCACCCACATAATTGGACTAAGTAAGATTATATATATAATAATATATATTGATCAATTTCTCTATATCACAACGTATCACGCAATTAATTACGTACAATACACGTACGTTAATATGACTAAGTAGTAACATGAATATAAATGTTTATATTGATCAATTTTTCTATGAAAGAATACAACATACATGAAACACACAAATATGACTAAGTAAACGTTTAAATAAAATAATATATATTTATCAAATTCTTTATAAGCACAATAATAATATGCACATACAATTATTAGAATATTTTATTTCCTTCTTTGCTTAGTTTAATTAAAAGTTCAAGTTAAAAGTGGTTGAATTTATAACATGCTTTCATCGCGTTGTTCTTTATTGATGTTCTATAGAATATCGACATGACATCAAATGATTAATGGGATTAGCAACACACCTGGATTAACACATAAATTAAACTAAGTAAGGAAAATCTATACTCACCGTGCAGCAAGGACACTGCATGAAAATCTGACCAAGTAAAAATAACAAGTAAATTAAGTTAGGAGCATCAAGGATGTCTCAAACGCCTAGATTCTTAAACTCAAATGTTCAATCTAACTAAATACGACCCGATCACTAAATTAGGAGATTTAGCCGACTCGTATCCACTCGCGGGAGACGAGGGCGTTGCTGACGCTGTCGACGCTGATACAGGCGCGGACGCTTCAGAGCTGCCCCCGGAGTAGAGTCGACTTTGCGTATCGCTCCAGCTATCTCAGGTGTGGTTCCTGGGGTTTATATCCCTTTCTTTTATAACTAGGACCTACCAGACTTACCTAACCTGAACTGCGGTACCAAATTACCAATAATTAATAATCAGGCCCGTAGAACTAGACTGTCATAATTGCATACCGGTAACCGCACCATAAAAAGAGACCAACCTGCATTGCATGTCATCTGCACTTCATGATTACATGTAAGATCTAATATACGGATCGTATAGGCTATTAGAATACTTATAGGTAGAATGCGTATCCAATACTATATATATTTCGTCGGGAGTGATGAGAGTCGGACCGGTGAGACTTAGATTGGGTGTAGTCTGGAGGCATCATGACGGTTGGATTACGTACGCAAGCTCAACGCCCGTGGGATCCACCCGTCGAGATGTCTTTAAGGACATTCGATCACTTCTCACCAACGATGTCCATCACTTGGTGGCTCATAGTGCCAAATGGAGAGTTTTTTTTTCTTTTTAATATCCTTATTAATAAATAATATTATAATATCTCCTCAATTGAGTGATTAAGGTTCGATTTCTCAGTTTAGAGTATGCGTGTCATATGTGAGGTATTGGAGCTATTCCGTTCTTTATATATATTTTTTCTATTAGCCGATATTTCGGGATCTCCTAATATTCAAAGGGCTTCCTCCTTTGGCCCCTGGTTGGTACAGAGGAAGTCTGGGGCTCCCCTTTGGCCCCTGGTTGGTACAGGGAGTTCCCTTTTGTTATATTCTTTTCAAACGGGTAGTCGGTTCCTTATTTCCGTATGACGGTTGTGACCGAGTGTTTGTTTTATTATTTTTCATTTGGTAAGGGTAGGCATCTCGGTTCGCTTATTGACCGAGTGTGTGCTTTTTGTAGCCGCTCTATTTTTACCAGGGCGTTTCGTTCTGGAAACTCAAAATTAAGTTAGATTGGCGGCGCAATCCCGTGACCCGTCTAACAATACCCTTAGATTGGCGGCGCGATCCCATGACCCGTCTAAGGGGGCGAATCCCGATGTCCTACACTCGGGGTTAAATTGACAAATTCATTCCTTTGTTTGGGAGATTTGATAATATTCCTTACTATGGTATATACATATTATTCCTCATATACCTTTTGGGTTTATTTTCGTATCGTCATATTTAGATAAACTACCAACTAAATGGAAGTATGGTTAACTTACACATAATTAGGTGTAGTAAATCATAATATAAGTAGGTTTTCTAAATGTGTATGGTCTCATTTGAATCGGATATAAACCCAAAGGCTGGACCTTAAACCACACTGAGATTTTATATCTCACGTTCCACGGTTGGTTGTGGGGTCCAAGTAAGGAGCAGGAACTATTTTGAAGAGGAGAGCGCTAGGATGGATTCCCGGTGTCTTCCGTTTTGCAGACCTTTCTTTTGATTTATTTTCTTCTATTTCGTTTGATTAGGAGTAGCTTGTAGTAGGATAGTGAGGACCGGTCTCACGTCCTCTAATGAGACCGACCTCTTTATATGTATTTTACATTTCTTCAGCTTTCGCTGTAAACTTTGTAAAGGACACCGTTATATATATATATTTGGTTGGATGTTCATGTATTGTGTTCACTGTGTGTGCTGTTCCTCTATTTATATAAAATTTGTTAAGACTATCTCGTTTCTATAATAATAAATTAAGCCTTTCGTGTACTTATAAATAAGTACACGTGGTGGGATTAATACCCCTAAGCTACTTAATATTTCTGGGGTGTGACAAAAGGAATTAAAAGAAGCACATCCTTGGGCTTCCAAATTTTTTAAGTTTGTTAAGTCGTCAAATAATGACACCAAAATTGACTATGATAAAATGTATATTGGTCAAGGCCTACATGATAAGATCGATCCTGGATTTGTAAAAGAACAATCTCCTAAAATTGAAAAGCAATCTAAGGCTAACAACAAACCTATTCAAGCTAAGAACAATGCCTATAAGTATGATAAGAGATACAACAAGAAGACCAAGTTTACCAAACCTAATTCTAGAATTGTGGTACACAAACCTAGAGTTAGAAATTATTATAGGACTACCAACCAACATAGAGCTCAACCACCAAAAATCTATGTTAAGGATAGGTACGGTAGATTTCATGAGGTACACAAGAATAAGAGACTTGCGAATAATTTTGAAAGAAAAAGGTTTGAAAATGCTTTTCAACCAAGACCTAACCCTAGAAATGCTATGAACAATCACAAGAATTTTAGTAGCAATTTTCAAAAGAGAAAATTCTATATGAATAGTCAACCAATATCTCATCCAAAGAACATAAGAAACTTTCATCACAAATATCGATTAATGATGAGTTATTGGAAACCAATTAACAACAACACCATGGTTATAGCAACCTTAACACTAAAAGCAACACTTTGCTCGTTTTGTTTGAGATTTGGACATCATGAACGCTTTTGTCATTTTAGAAAAGGTAAATTTGTAGAACCACTTGCACTTCCTAGCAAAGGTGGTACCAAATCCATTGTATAGAGGGTCACTAGACTTCCCCATTTGGTCATCATTTTGTATATTAGTTTGAGGGAGAGTCATGTAGCAAGATGTATAATTCAATGTATCATATTGATTGAATTATATGTTTTGTGAACTTTAATTGATCTTTATATCCAAGTCACAATCTTATCTGAACATTTGCATGAGGAAGAACATCATTTGACAGCTGAACTGAGCCCTATAAATGTTAAAGAACAAATTTGGAGCATAGCAGCAAATTAAAACTGAATAAATAGCAAAAATTAAACCAAGTGTTACACAAAGCATTGCAACGGGTTAGTAACCCGTTATAATGGCTGGGAACCCATTATAACGGGTTAGAAGATCAAAACTAGTTGTTAGAAGAAATAAATTGATTGAAGCATTACAGAAGAAGTGAGAGAAGCATTATAACGATTGGAAACTCATTATAACGCAGCAGCAACTCGTTATAACGAGTTGATGTCACAGTTGGGCAAAAACTGCTTATTTAAGACTCCTTCTTATCCAAACTTACTCAAATTACAATCTCTTGAGCGAAATTCTACTACTCTCTGGCAGTTACTATACCAATTTCCCCTCTAAAAAACTCAATAAACTTCCTTAATCCTCAAAGCAAGATGTTTTTCAATACAATCTTTGCTCTCCTCTTTCTCATGTCACCAAGCCCTCCTAAGTTCCGAAAAATGATGGCATAAAAGGCAACCATTTCCACTCAAGCTAGGGTTCAGATTGGAGAAGGTGAGGGGTTTGGGCAGCAAGTTTGTGAACGATCACTATGAACAATGAAAGGAAAGCAAAAGGCCCCTCAAGAAGAACCCTCAAGTCCCATAGGGAGACAAAATCCTATGGAGATATCCTCTACGAATCGATTTTGTTCCGAACACCAAAATATTTCAACAACTTTCTAAACAAGTTCAGAAACCGTAAGATCTCAAAGCCTTACTTCTTTAAAACAAATGATGAGAATATGTTAGATGGTCAACCTTGGTTTATTGTTCGGGACTATATTGAATTTTGGCAATGGCAACCAATCATAGAGTGTGACCTTATGCATTAAGAGTTGCCAATCCGGGTACTTTATGCCAATATGAGACCTACACGTCAGCCATGAGGAGTTACAACCTACATATGTGGACAAGAAATACCCATTACCATTGATATCATTTGTGAAGTTTTTGGTATCTTAAATGTGGGAGAGTAGGTGTACTCATTTAGGATTTGGCCAAGTGATGCCGATGAATTTGACTACACAACTTGGTCCGGTGCACACAACAAGAAGCAAAAACTCACCGTCACCCATCTTCCGGCCATTTATCGCTTAGGATTTCTATTCATCAACAATATTCTTACCCTTAAAAGCAAAATCAAAACCAATTTGGAGATGAATGCCATGTTTCTACTTCGGCATTTGATATGTTTTGACAAGGTTGTCCAAATTCCATACATCATCTTGAATCATATGAGGTTTGCCTTAACCAGTACAACCAAGTCTCTACCCTATCCTCATCTCCTTACCCAAATCATGACGTATGTTGGTTTGAGGATTCCTAGAAATAACCAACCGGTCTTTAAACCTGAAAACCTTATTGACATTCTTGATTCAATCTGGTGGATCAAAGAAGGGTGCTTTTGGGAACCAAGCAAGAAGTATAAGGTAAAATCAATGGATTTTAGCATCCAATGCGGCACCAAACCAATGGGACAATCCAGATGAGTGTCTTGATCCTCCAATGGATAACCAAGTACTCGAGAAGAGAAGAAGAGATGAAGCAACCTCATCCTATCCTCCACCTAGTTCTTCCATATCGGAACCCATGGAGAACGTGCACGATCAGCCCCCGTTCCAACCTCAACCTCAAGCTCAATCAAAACAACAAGCCAACACCTTTCTAATACCTCCTCAACCTACAAGAGTTATATTGGAAGGAGTGCAACGACTTTCGCAATAAAATCTATGAGCTTACATTGTAAAACATGGATTACTATAAAGAAGTGTATGAAAGGTTGGAAGAGACTGATGCCTTCCAAGAGCAATATCAAGCATCGTGGATTGAGAAATATGGCTTTTAGGGTCCTTTGCGTGGAGATGACAATCCCTAAGCATTGAGAGGATGAAAGATTTTAGTTTTATGTTTTTTTTTAAAAAATAATAATTTTCTATGCTCCGTTACAAACTTATGTCTCATGTACTCATGTTCTTGTATGCACTTTTCTTTATGAGTATTTGTTTTGATCATATGTGTCTTTTTATGATTATTGCTCTCTATTTGTTTTGATGTTTTATGCCTTCTATCTCCCCTATGCTTAATTGGTAAATCATATGACTTGTGCTATATTTGCAAATATTATTTCATTAAGGGGGAGTATTAAAATTGCTTGACTTGTATAATTATATATGTGCATAAAAATTCAGGGGAGTAAATATGTTTGAGCCTTTTGCCTTAATATGCAAAAATGGGGAGAAATGAAAGATGTGGATCGATTGATATGCACATCTCAATTGGTTTTGCAAATTGCCAAAAGGGAGAGTTCGTTGGATTAAACTCATCAACTCATCTCTTGTTTGACAATTTGCAAAACACATAAAGTACTAACCTTGCAAATTAAGTTTTGGTGAAGATGCAGGTTAAAACATGTACAAACCAATGTCAAACATGCCATGGACAAGTCAAGACATGGTCTAAGCATCAAGGAAAGGCTTCAAGAAACAAGACAGAGCACATCATTACCATAACGCTAGCCAACTCGTTATAACGGGTTACAGAAGCATTATAACGAGTTTCCAAGGCGTCATAACGCCTCAGGAGGAGAGAGGAGCAGATGCTGGATTTTCCCGAGACAAGCATTACTGTAACGCTCCAGCAAGACGTCACAACTAGTTGCCATCCATTATAACGCCTCAGCCAAGCATTATAACGAGTTAGAAGATTATTGACCCACATGTCAACAGCAGAAGGGCAAAGAAGGAACAAGCCCAAGGTGTTATAACGCCTTCCAACTCGTTATGGGATTTTCTATAATGCTAGGAGTATTTTTCACAGATCCAAGATCTCAAGAAGTGCTCAACCTATATAAAGAATGCAGAAACGAACCAGAAGATCATCAAAATATTCAGACAAGCTTCCCATTAGTAATTGAGCACTAAAGAGAGCCTGATTCAAGTCTCCTCCAGCTACCTAAACCTGAGAGCACTTAGGATAGCTACTATTCTCTTATTGTCTATACGAGAACATATACTTTAGCTAATTGTTTAGCCTTTGGTGCACCACATTTGTGTTGTCAAGTGGTGCATCCCTGTTCTTGATTGTGTAGTCAATTGGACCTTATAGCGGTGTATTGAGGTGTTGTCCCGTGCATCAAGTTAGGAGAAGAAGGTTGGCTTACTTGTGTTATAAGAAGTCAAAGATCGTCTCCGCCCCTTTGTAAAAGATACTTGATTATAATGAAACAACCCGGAAGACATTTTATTTCGGGAGACCCGTGGACATAGGCCTAATTATTTTGATAGGTCGAACCATGTTACATGGCGTGTTCACTTGTTCTTGATTGCTCTTTCTTCATTCTCTCTCTCTCTCTTAGCTTTTTTATCTTAATTTTTGTGAGTTGCTCAATTGATTCTTGAAATTGCTTGCTCTATTAATTAGCTAGGTGATTAAGGTCTAAAAGATTTAAAATTTAAAATTGAATTGAAATTGCTTCCGCACAACTATTTGACTTTAGTCTTGCGCTTTTTAGTAAAAACCCCAATCACATATATTCTAATAGATACAAGTTCAACGAGTCGAAAAATAATAGTCTATTATATGTTAATGCATCCCATAAATGAAATAAAGATCAGTGACTTAGATTAACATTTAAATTTAATTATGAATTATAGTGAAATAATAATAAGTTATAGATTAATATTTAAATTTAATTTTGAATTATAGTGAAATAATAATAAGTCTTGGTCATGAAGGGAAACAAGAAGTTTAATAATTAAATTCCTATATTTTAATTTAAATTTTAGGCTCTATTCGAAGCCATAAATGTTGACTCAAATAATTTCTCAAGTTTGTTGATTTGCAAAACAACGTTTAAATCTCATCGATATTTGCATGTTGTGAATATTTATTGTAGGTGATTAAAGTAAAATCAAATGGGCAAGGGATTAAACCAAGGAAGATTATGAGCTGAAGAACTCAAGACTTGATAAAATTTAAATAGGTTTAATCTCTAGAACTTTAGCTATTTAAAATTGGAAGTTAATTAGTAAAATTCATGACAAAATATAATTTACCGTTATACCGTAAACTTTGGCGTTATAACGCTAGAGTGCTAAATCCTGAAAATGGCTAAGTATGAAGGGCAATCGTGCTTAGCGTTATAACGCTAGAAGCCTAAAATTTTAAAATGCCTTTTGAAAATAGATTAAGAATGAAATAAAATTCAAAACTTCAAGAATATGTCTTAAATAACATTTAAGTTTATGAATATAAACTTTATTTCATAAAAAAACATTGTTTGGCTTGGTAGAAAAAATTTCAAACCTTAAATTCCAGTGACTTGGCATTATAACGCCAAGTCAGGAACTTGTCCAGATTTGGCTAAGTCCTGAACTCTAGAGTTATAACGCTAGAGTGAAGCAGATTTTGAAATTGAATTTTAAAATAGCAAATGATCAAATAAAAATTCAAATGTTCAAGATTATGTCTTAAATATTGTCTAAGATTATTAAAATGCTTTTAATTTGTTCAAAAATATTGTTTTGATTAGTAGCATATTTTTCAACCAGATTTTCCAGAGACTTGATCAAATTGCCAAATTTGTCTAAGTACTGGATTATTCTGACTTAGCGTTATAACCCTACATTTGGTGTTATAACGCTAGACTAAATTTCAAACGTCGCAAAATTTTGTCCTGACTTGGGATGGCGTTATAATGCTATGTTTTTCACATAGCTTGGTGTTATAACGCTAAGTCAAATTTGCACAAAAATACAAATCCAACGTCACAAAATTTTGTCTTCACTCATGCTAGCGTTATAACGCTATGTTTTCTATAGAACATGGCGTTATAACGCTATGTTTCGAAAACCTAACTTTTGCAGAAATTAGAAAGTATAAAAATGGACCATCTTCTTCTTTGCAAATTATCTGAAACAAAAGGCTAAATCCTCTAAAACCAGCAGCAAAAAAAACACTCTTGAGCTAGTTCCTATTTGCTAAATTCATAACTAAGCCTCCCAATTTTAGTTAGCTAAATCATTATATTGATAGTTGAGAGTCATCTTGTGCAATTAGATTAGTGTGTTATTGTCTATTTTCCAAGGTTTAAAATAGCGGTTCGCGCGGTTTAGCGGTGGAGGAGTGATTTAGCGTTTAGCGTTTTATCGGTGATAAAACGGTCGATAAACTACCATATCGATATTTATATCATAGTACTTTATTTCAAATGATATTAAGTATAAATTATAATTAATATAATTTGTATGCTTAATTATAGCATATAATAGTAATTTGTTCACAAAATTTATTTTCAAAGTATTATATATAGGTCAATAAATTGAGATTTAAGTTGCTTAATAAATTCTTCATATGAAAATATTGTAGGAAATCAAATTTCGTGATTTTTAGAGCTTTCTTGCTATTTTTTAAATATTTTTTAAAAACAGTCCAGATTTAATACTACAAAAGTGCCATTTCTGAGCTGTTTTTAAAAAATATTTAAAAATAACAATAAAGCTCTAAAAATTACAAAATTTTATTTTCTACAATATTTTGATATGAAGAATTTATTGAGCAACTTAAATATCAATTTAATGACCAAATTAAATAAAAATGATCGCATAGTACGAAATGAGGTGTACTATGCATATATATATAAGTCAATAAATTGATATTTAAGTTGCTCAATAAATTCTTCATATGAAAATATTGTAGGAAATCAAATTTCGTGATTTTTAGAGCTTTCTTGCTATTTTTTAAATATTTTTTAAAAACAGTCCAGATTTAATACTACAAAAGTGTCATTTCTGGGCTGTTTTTAAAAAATATTTAAAAAATAACAAGAAAGCTCTAAAAATTACAAAATTTTATTTTCTACAATATTTTGATATGAAGAATTTATTGAGCAACTTAAATATCAATTTAATGACCAAATTACATATAAATGACCGCATAGTACGAAATGGGGTGTACCATGCATATTATTTTAGCCATGCTCTATATTGAATAATTCATAAGCAAGTATATTAGTAGTTTAGAAGCATAAAGAAAAAAATGAAAAAGTCACCTAAAACTTGATTTGCTAAAAAAATAACAATTAAACAGCAAAAACAGCTATATCACCACTAAAACCGCTATATCGCCGCTAAAACGCTAAATCGTGTCCGTTTTATCGGCCGCTAAAACCGCTAAAACCGCATTTTTCAATATATCTTGCGTTATAGCTCCAAAAACTGCTAAAACCGCTAAATCGCCGTTTTATCGCCGCTATTTAAAAGCTTGCTATTTTCTCTTTTTTTCCATTTGTGAACCATTTGATTACACCAAGGGTCCAATTACTCTACCGGTGTGTGTAAAGAGGTTGAATTCTGCCATTGTACTCAATTCTTGTTAGTGGAGCGGAGCGAGCTTATTACCACAAGAAGCGGGGGCGCCGGGGACTCGGAGACGTAGGCAAGGCCATCGTGCAAGCCGAACTCCGTCAACACGCAACTGAGCATTTCTTTCCCTTATCTCTCTTTAATTTCAATTGTGCTAAATTGCTTGCGTTTGAGAATTGTTAATTGAAATTGAGCTTAATTGTGCAATTAGGGAAATTAAGTGAATTGCTTGGTAATTTTGTGTTTTGAGTGAATTGCAATTGATTGAATTGCTAATTAGAATTATTTGAGATAAATTGATTAGTTGGTTATTACGCTTCCGCAATTAGAACTTGGTTATTAAGGAATTACCTTTAGGGTGTGCAAATTTGCAATTAAAACCTCGGATTTTTAATTAAGTCGAAAATTAGTCACAACCTAGACGTCTAAGTTATCAATAACTGTTTGTGAAAATATAAATGGTACTAAAAGTTAATTCTTTCTCTCCATTTTCTTCTTTTCAAAGCTCTATGGGAACAAAAAAAAATCAGTCGGGCTGAATTTTTTGTTTCCCAGCTTTTTGTATTGATTGTAGCAATTTCTTTAGATTTACAAATCTATTCCCATTTCTCAAAAGAGATTACTGAACAAACAGTGAGAAAAATTTCCCGTCAGCAACATTCCCATATTTAGTCTATATTTCTCTTCAATTTCGAACTCGATCAAGCACTGACAGTGAAATTCACATTCGGTGAAAATCTTGTAAAGTAAAATATTCATCTAACGATCTACATAATTTCGAAATGTAAATGTTCAAATTTTAAAATTATGTAGATCATTAAATGAATACTTCACCTTACGAAGTACGCCATTAAATACGAATTTCCGACCGTGACTGGATTCATTTAAAGGCAAAGCAATCGTGTACACTTCAACTATGAACCAGGTCCTCGGAATATTGGCGCTCCCCAAAGGCCCAAACGGCCGATTCAGTAACGACGACCTCGACCCAGGACAAACATCCGGATCTTCTACGGAAAGAAAGAATAATACATTCATGTAACAGATCACTGACATAAACTCGAGTAAACGCACGAAACATATTCATGGGACGCATATGGTTACAAAATTTCGCCACAGTTAAAGAATAAGTGACACCGGTTTCAGCATATTCTCCAGTCTCCACACGGTTGAGTGGGTTGTATTTTGCCGGATGCACACGAGATCCAACCCTTACCCGCATTTTGCCACCAGTGTAGTATGAAATTATGAATGTATGATGATGCGCCCCTGTCGCTGTAATCATCATCCCAGTTTGAACAACGACACGGCGACACAAACGAGCAAAGACATCATAATTGACTACACACCACATACACCAATCGACACCCCCACTCAACTAGCTGAAGCAACCCAATTTATTAAACTAATCGGGTTCAAATCTGCTCTACCTTTTCTTAATTATGTCTCGTCAACTCTTCCTTTCTCTCTCTCAATTCTCAATTCTCAATTCTCTTGTCTTGAAATTTAATATTCTGTCTCCTCGCCATGTGATATCTAGCTAGCGAAAATTGCATCGTACTCAAAGCTCCAGTTCTGAATCCAGCAAAGGTCCTGGCCGGACGAGCTTGGCGCCAAATCCGAGAAGATGAGGGACGAAGATGAAAATGTCTCCTCCTCACCAGATCACATGAATAGGTGAATGGGCATTTCTGATCATGCCACGTTACATTACTAATTGCATGGACCCTGCTTTCTTTGATAATTAAATGCTAATAGATATTATATCGAGCTCTCTCTATTCTCCAATCGAGGTTCGCGCCGATTCGTTTTTTTAACTCGTGAGATTTATCGGGGCGTGTGCTTGCTCTGACTTCCGATTCTTCGTTGCTTCAATTTGGGGCTTAAAGTATTGTTTTATGGTTTTACTCGGATCTCGGGTTTTGTACTGTCTCTAGGGGTTTAGCTTTGAAAAAGGGGTGCCATCTCTTTTTGTAGTTCAGTGCCATGGATGGTTCAGTTCAGACTACCTTTTCATGCTTTTAGATTTTTCTTAATTTTTCCAAATGATCCCAATAAAGGCTGAATCGCGGTAAATTATCTACCTTTTCAACTTATTTTCGTTTTTTTTATTAGCTACCAGTGTAATTAGATATCTGAGGGAATGCTTAATTGAGTCTAATTTTGACCAGAGATGCATACGGTTTCATGGTGCGTCCCCAGCACTTGCAAAGCTATAAACAGTATTCAAAGATTTACCAGGTAATTAGCATTTATCGCGAAAAAGAAAGGATATGTTTCACACAATCTTCTATACTCCCTATCAGTTTATCTTTAATTTTATCAAAGAAATATCCATTTCTCTTTTTTCTTATGAAGGAAGAGGAGGAGGAGAGGTCAGAGAGATGGAAAGATTTTTTTGAGCGGCTTGCTGATTCTGATGAAATATCATCAGAGAAAAATGAGAAGAAAGAAGAAAAGGTCAACAATTTAGAACAAACTTCTGAAAATGGCCATATTTCAGAACCTATTAAATCCCCGAATGAGCTATCATGGAACAGTGTAAGTGCGTCTCTTAGTGTAATTGAAGACATGATGAGCCACCGAATTAAAAGCGATAAAATTAATAATGCTAAAGAAGAAATTGAAGAGGAGAAAGGAGAGGGAACTGGTGATTCTCAGATCTCCTCTACTGAAGATGAGTCAAAACCAGCAACTGCAAATGGGGTGCATAGTGAAGGGTCAGAAGAAGACTTTTATGATGTCCCTTTAGGTGGGAAAGGTGAGAAAAGTGAAAATGCGGAGGCCAATGGGAAATGTGGATCCCACAATGAGCCGGCTAAGGATACTGATTTCTCTTGGCAAGAAGAGCTGGAGAGTTTGGTTAGAGGCGGTGTACCTATGGCTCTTAGAGGAGAGGTGCATCTCCCTTTTCTTTTGAAATATTTGATTCAATTTCTTTAGGTAGGCCCTAATGATTGGCTAAACATGTAACCTTTACCGATAGCAGTTTGTTGGTTTTGTTGGTAATAGATCTATAAATCTGTGTAAAATACTTATCAAGATTAAATCAAGTTCGAATATGGCTTTTAGGTTCTTCATTGTTTTATAATTTGGTACTTTAGAGTAGAAGTTTAGTTTGAATTGGTTTATCTGACACCCAAATCGCCACAAATATCTATGATTTATATTTGCACTCTCAATTAACAGTTGCACGTGTATTGTTAATAAGTAGCTTGAAATGTATTTCAGAAAGATTAAAGAAAACTAATTACCTTATATTTTTATTTCTTTTGATTTTTAAATTGAGACTTATATTTCTGCAGCTATGGCAAGCCTTTGTTGGTGTGAAAGCTAGAAAAATAAAAGGCTATTACAACAAATTAGCAGGCCAAGAGCCAAAATCAGCCATTAATGATGACACCAAAATCTCATCTCTAGAGGAAAGCATTAAAACAACTGAGAAATGGAGGGGCCAGATTGAGAAGGTTGGTTCTTTAACTGAATTTCATGGTTTATGCCTATTCTGTAAAGTAAATTAAAAAAAATAAAAAAGCTTCTGTTCATAATGTTATTCATTTGTAATAGGATTTGCCTAGAACCTTTCCAGGACACCCTGCATTAGATAAAGATGGAAGAGATGCTTTAAGGCGTTTACTGACAGCTTATGCAAGGCATAATCCATCGGTGGGGTACTGCCAGGTCAGCATTTAGTCTGGGTTATTAATTCACGTTTCATTTTTTCCTTGTCTATTTTTCTGATCTTTAACAGTGCCTTCTCTTTTCTTCTTGCTTGGATGCAATATCAGGCCATGAACTTCTTCGGGGGACTCTTACTATTGCTCATGCCTGAAGAAAATGCTTTCTGGCAAGTTCAATGTTTGAACATTGCACATATTACAGTAATCTCTAAAGTCTTATGCTTTTGCCAATGGACACCTCCGCACCCACGAAATATCCTGTCACGTTAATCAAAATTTAACCTAAATGTCGTTCTAAAAAGATGAAATGAACAAATAAACATCAAATTGACTCCCTACCGCATCTTTCAAATTCTACCAGGACATTGGTGGGCATGATTGATGACTATTTTGATGGTTACTATTCGGAAGAAATGATCGAGTCTCAGGTACTAATCACAAAGTTACAATGATTATATGTAATTAAATATTGCTAACTCCATATCTATGTTTAATTCTTTTTGCTTTTCCCTTTAGGTGGATCAGCTTGTGCTAGACGAACTTGTGTCACAAAGATTCCCTAAGCTTGGTCTGTATTTATAATATGTACATTGTGTACATGTCAGATGTCGGCCCCATAAGCACATATTGCCTGATTAATATTTCTTAGCTGACTATATAAATGTTCTCTGCAGCAAACCATCTGAGTTACCTCGGTGTGGAGATAGCATGGGTTAACGGGCCATGGTTCCTTTCAATTTTTGTTAACATGCTTCCTTGGGAAAGTGGTCAGATTTCATTTTATACCTACTGACAATTTTCAAATTGTACTATTTTCTCTCTTACACACGAGAAAACTTATTGCAGTTCTTCGCGTGTGGGATGTGATTCTATTTGAAGGCAATCGTACAATGCTATTTCGTACTTCTCTTGCTCTGATGGAGCTATATGGTATCTTTCATTGCATCCTTCAAAAAGCAGTTATAAACCGATTAGTTGATTGTACATTTTGGAGCTATGATCGGTTTGGTATGGTGTGATAACTAATTCAAGTTTTAAACCTAAATACCGATTTAAAAGATGCGGTACTTGAGGTATCGATCCCACAAGGACAACGTTAATCTTCTAAATTAAAATGTTGGTTTGGTTGTTTGATTTTTTGTAAATTAATAAGAAAGAAAAGTTGGTCAATTCAAGAGAATAGGGTTTTAGGGCTAGAGTTTCTCAATCCACTTGTTCGATTAGCATATGACAAATTATCCTAAATTGGTTATGTTATTGGTTATGTTATGACGCAGACAACAATTATAATGCCAAGTAAGGGGTTAGCCTCTTAATATTCTGCCTGGATCAATTTGGGGTAGATCCACATATAACACTGAATTGGTATAGGTTTTTATGGTACAAGTCGAATTAGGGCTTACAATCCTATTCGTTTAGCAATTACACATCAACAAATAGTTAGCAAGTCCTGAATTTCTCTAAGGCACTAATCTTCCCCCTCGGACTTGATTAGCGCTTAGTACTTCTTTTTGGTCTAAGGCATAATCCTCAATTGTTCAATTTCAAACTAAGCCATGAAATAGAAATTCAATTCAAAGAAGTAATAACACACAATTGAGTCTAAGAAAACATTATACTAATGAACAAGTTTCATGGTACGCTCTTTGCCCTAGAGAGGTGATTAGCCTCTCATGGCAAAAGAGTAACAAAAGAGAATACAATAACAAATGAAAAACATGAGATTAGAGAAGGAAAACCGATAAAATCTCGCTTGCATCTATCCTTGATCTCCCATCTTTGTCTCTTGCCAAGAACCCCTATTTTTCTCTCTCTAAACTCACTCTCTAAGTTGATATTCGAAAATAGAACAGACCCCCTCAAAAAATAAAATCAAAATCCTTAAATAGAATGTCTGAAATCTATTTTGGGTCTTCTGTTTGCGGCCCGCAATGTCGGGGCAGACAAGTTCCCTCCGAAGGCTGCATTTGAATTTTTGAATCTCCCTCAGCTATTGCGGCTCGTAATGCTTTCTCCTGTGGCCCGCAATTAGATCATTTTTCTGGAGAATTGGGGAAGTTGCTGGAATGAATTGTTGCACCTTTTTGAATTTCTTTGCGGCCTGCAACCATCCTCCTGCGACCCGCAAGCTGATGCTGGCTCTGGGACTTAACCATTTCTGCACTCTTGCTTGGTCTTGCGACCCGCAACCAGATGCATCATGGCATCATTCTGTGCTGCTCATCATCAGGAATTCAACTCCGGGGTTATTTTGACCTAAATCTTTTTGTATCTGCATGAGAAAACAAAAATAGAGCAGTATCACGAACTTGTATATTTTCATTCTAATTTAAACATCTAAAATTAAAAACATCATGAGATTCGGGCCAAATCACGTCCTAAACCCTAGCTAATGACATATATGAATCAAGCTTATCAAGCTATATGGTAGCTTTTACTGCATCCATAAAAGCATTTATAATTGATTAGATTTGTACATTGCAAACTTAGGTCCCGCATTAGTTACAACGAAGGATGCAGGAGATGCAATAACATTACTCCAGTCCCTAGCAGGCTCCACATTTGACAGTAGTCAATTAGTACTGACAGCTTGCATGGGCTATCAATTTGTAAATGAAGACAAATTACAAGAACTACGTCAAAAATATAGGCCAGATGTATTAGAGGCCATGGAAGAGAGGTTGAGGAATCAACATGCTTGGAACGATTCGAAAAACAAGGGTTTAGCAACTAAGCTTTATAGCTTTAAACAAGATCCTGGCTTGTTAGTATCTCCAAGAAAATCGAGTGAAGGCAATTTGGAGACTAATGGGGATGCAGATAAACTTTTCAGCAACTCACCCATTGATTCTGTGGCTGATTTGAAAGATCAGGTGATGTGGTTAAAAGCTGAGTTATGTAAGCTAATGGAAGAGAAAAGATCAGCTCTTTTGAGGTTTGTTTTTTTAGTATCACGATTTATCGCCTTCATTCATATGTTACTAGTTATACTCGGAGTAAGTATTATAACTGCTTATCTTTCTTTTCTTTTCTTTTTTTCAATTTTTAGAGCTGAAGAGCTAGAAACAGCATTAATGGAGATGGTCAAGCATGATAACAGACGTTCATTGGCTGCTCAGGTGTGCTTATAAATCTTATACTAATGGAGTAAATATAGTACTTTCTACTTCTTTTCTTTTTTGTTTAGCTTATACCTAAAAGTATTTACCTCTTTATCAGCATTCTATTTTATTAGAGCAAAGCTTACTTTTAAAGCATGGATGTTTGATGTAATCTATGTGTTAGGTGGAGGACTTGGAAAAAGAAGCATATGAATTTAGACAAGCTTTCACTGACAAGCAACAACAGGAGCAAGCAATGCTTAAGGTTTCCATTTTTGCTTTTCTTTTGAGTACTCATGTAGTAGCAGTACTAAGCTTTTGAAAAAAAAATTAAATGTGGAAAGCAAATCATGAAAAATTTGTAGGTATTGATGAGAGTGGAGCAAGAACAGAAGATGACAGAGGATGCACGTGTGGCTGCCGAGCGGGATGCAGCTGCTCAGAGACAGGCAGCTCGTATGCTCCAGGTCTAGTCTAATTAAACAATTATTTCCTTTTTCATTGTGCTGTATCGAAGATAACTATGAAGAAATGGAAATTTTAGCCTTCAGTTATTTTGAATAAATGAATAGTATTAATTGTACAGTTTTGTTGAAATTTAGGAGAAGTACGAGGAAGCAATGGAGCTGATTGCTAAGATGGAAAAGAGAGCTGTGATGGCAGAGACGATGTTAGAGGCCACTATACAATACCAGTCGGGTCAGGGTAAGGCCCAGCAGCCTTTTTCTCCAAGGTATTCTTATTTTCTATTCTTTATTCATTTAAACAACATATGTTTATATCGTATTCCAAGAAAGTGCTTGCTTTTTTTGTTACCCCTTTATTTTCTCAGGAATGTTCAATTTTTTAGGATTTACAACAACAACAAAGCCTTTTGTCCAAACAAGTTGGGGTAGGTTAGAAATAAAGGTCATATTGGATTTCATTTTCAGAAGTTAGCTGAATTTTTACGTTGGCTCGCAAAGCCTATCACAACCCTCATTTCCGGGCTTGGGACCGGCTATGTAAAACATAGGCGGAGTTTCTTTAGGATTTACAACAGAAAAAAAAAAAAAAAGATTTTACTTCTCCCCGCAAGAAAAAATATTAAAATTCAGGTTTGAGAACATTAAAAGATGATTATGTTTTCTGTTGTCAAACTATTGCAGTTCATTCACTCAGGTCAGTGAATGTTTAACTTGGTTTCAATTGGCCGCTTGAATTACCCAGCCCCTTCTTCTGTTGGTAGTTGATTGTAACAAGCAAGATGCTGTGGTGGCACCATTGAATAAATGATGTGGGTGATGTGGCAATTCAGGTGATAAAACTGATGCCACGGAATCACCTCTTGGAATGTGACAACCAAAACGAAGAATTTAAGGCCTCACTGAACCGAGTGCAATAGTTTGGGGGCAAAAATAGATTTCACAGATTTAAGAACCTCTTTGGGATAGTTTTTAATCCAGGAAAGAGGAAGCCACTGAGACCGTTTTACCTCTTTATTTTGTTCCTTCTATTTGTATCTGTTCTTCTTCGTTAGAAGTACATTATCAAATTTGAAACGTACCCTGATAAGTACAATTGCTGCCGTCACGTATAGAAACTAAAGCAGAAATTGCAGCTAAATTACATTTGCTGTTATAAAACAAAACGGAGGAAAAGGTCTAAGCTTCTAATGAAACCTGGGATTAGATATAATTTATATTTTGATCTGTAGCCCTATCATCCGAAAGAAATGATAGACTTACTACATTATTTCAATTCTTTCTTCAGTGCTTTGAATACTGATCAAAATGTGCGTACCAGCCAAGACTCGTCTGGTGAAGGTTCTGGTAAGAGAGGGTTGCTTTCTAGACCATTTGGATTCGGATGGAATGATAAAAACAAGGTAGTTAAATTCTTAAGGGAAAACTTTTTGTTACCCTTCTCTTTTGCAGTTTTGTTCAAGTACTTTTTGTCCATCTTTTGTTTCACACTTTGTGAAACTACTAACTTCAACTAACTGAATTTTCAGGGAAAAGCTGCAACTGCTGAGGTTAGTGTAGTCAATGCTTCAACTTCTATAAACCATGTACAGCAGAAAAATGTAGATATGTAGGGAACCGAATTGGGGGCTTGTTCTTTAGAAAGTAGCTTTTGTTTTCCTTTTTTCAATATTATGGTAGAGAAAGGAATGGGTTTATGGCTTTTGTACAAAACATGTAGTGAATTAATATATGGCATGATCATAAGCGGTGTTCTTTGATGGGAAAATCCGTGTTCAATTTGTGACACTCATGCAGGAAGAAAAATGAAAAGTGATTAGATTTTGCATTTAATCAGTTCACTAGTTTGCGTGTTCGGCTAAAGAATATATCTGGTGCGGAATTTCTTATAATACGGTTACACTTTGACTCATTCTTTAAAACTAAATAATCATTTGACTTCGACAGAATTGAAGCAAATGACCCTTGTCAATGTTCCGTACCTACCTGACATAACATAAATTCCGTCGGACCATTCAAAATGTGAACCCAAAAAACGCGGTTTTAACTTCAAAGTTAAAACACTTGTTACTTTTGTAGCCTAAGAAATCTCCATTGATGGGCTCGATTACATTCAGAAAATTTCGAATTGATGATCTAATGTTAATTTCGAATCAAAAATTATAAAAATAAAAATAAGAAAGAAGGTCGGCAGTACATTCAGGAAAAAAAAATCAAATTTTGTCTACCGCGGATTTTTTTTTTCTTTTTGCTAAAAAAAGTTGGGTCTTCCAAATTGATGTGCATGTTCGGACAAGTGCTACAAAGTTTCGCCTGACAAGGCCAGTAAATAGCAATGATTTCATGATCCATCTTCTTGAATAGACCCCATAAGGGGGCTTTTACTGAAATATAGGCCTTAGATCCAATATGTGTATTAATAGACAGGCCACTACCCAAAATGAGTTTCAAGTAATTATTAATACATTCTCTGCCGTTTCCAATTTAAAATTATTTGCAAATCATATCAACTTGGTGACAAACGATAGTGATGGCTAAATTAGAGTCAGACCAGTGCTGGTAGTCTGGTACTGTAGTAACGGGTAAAAGTGCATGTAAGCGCAACAAATCTTTCATTCCTCGGAAAATAAAGAGAAGGAAACGAGGTTATTTACTATGAATAATTTCATTTAGATTAACCATCGAGACGACGTCTACATCAACTCACATCCGCATTTACAACCACAATCCCACCTAAATAACTATAAGAAACCAATCAATGGATGCAACTAGCAGTACTCATGTAACTGGTACAAAACTTTTCCTTTTGTACACTAGGGCATTGTCATGGAGCTAGCAAAAGACGCATTTCCAGGTAAACCCACCACATAGATGCACATGAAACATTCAGCAAGTGAATCACTTCATATCTAGGTCTCGACTGGAATGAGATGGTGTGCTGGGTGCATTCAGCCGAGACAAGCCGAGGTTACTAGTTCCACCCTGGCCAGGGGTGTAGTTCTGAGATGCGAGGTATTTGAGAGCTGTTACCACATCAGCTATGAGAGGTCTCATGGTGGGTTGCTCTTGCACACACATGGCAGTCACGGCAAGAGCCTGGTACAAGCCCCTAGGTGGGTACTGTCCCTGCAATGCAGGGTCTGCCATTTGAGAAAATTTTCGCCTGTCCTTAAATAATGGCCTCGCCTGCATTTAGAACACATCACAAATTTTAGGGATAAGATAGAAAAGGCAGGGTGAAACAAAGAAGGTATGATCATCTAAATAAAAATTTAACCATTCAAAATCCAGTCATCTCAATATTCTAGCCAGGAGGTCAAGGCTACATTTTTGGTAAAAGATAATATTTTGAAAATAAGGCCTCAATAAAGTATTATGTTGGTCGGTGATTGGACAAAGGATGCAGCAGAAAAGCATCCCAAAAAACTGTGCTTTTGTTTTGAAAAGCACAAGCAGACGATGAAAATAGACTTGCAACTACATCCAAAATAAATATTTCGAAATCTTTGAGATTCATAGTAAAATGCACATTGGAATACATGCAAGGAATTAAAAATTATCAACAATTTTTATCAGCTTTGTTTTGGATGCGACATTAGAAATACTTTCTACCCTTACTTAAAAAGAAAACATATTTCTATTTGACATCCAAAACAAGAAGATTTAACCACTAGAAATAAAGCAAATTTGATATATTATCTTACCCATGCAACCAGATTTTGCTCTCCAGCAGATCTAGTATTGTCAATAGCTCTTCTGCCAGTAATGATCTCCAGCAACACGACCCCAAAACTATACACATCTGATTTCAAGGTCAACTGACCCGTCATGGCATACTCTGGTGCACAATACCCGTATGTTCCCATAACCCGGGTTGATACATGAGTATTGTCCCCTACTGGGCCGAGCTTGGCAAGCCCAAAATCTGATAATTTTGGGTGATAATCATCTCCAAGCAATATGTTGGAGCATTTCAAATCTCGGTAAATTACAGGGGGGTTAGCCTTATTATGTAGGTATTCTAATCCATTAGCAGCACCAGCGGCTATTTTCATTCGAGTGTTCCAGTCCAGCCGTTTCTTGTCTGGAGAAGGCTCTGATTATAAATAAAAGCAAGGGCATATTCATAAGCAGCTTTTCAGAGAGCAATTTATGTATCTGTGCTTGTAGGACCTAAAAAGGGTATCATCTATTCATCTTTATGTCAATCACTGTACAGGTCAACTATAATAGTATGGTTACAAGTACGCATTCTAGCTCCTCCATGGTAATACACACTGCTCTTAAGAAGAATTTTGTTCTTCTCTGGTTTGTTTGAACTAAGTGTAGGTCTATACACTTGCTTATTAATGGACGAAATATGTTAAGGTGTGAATTGACGCGGTCCCAATACACATGTCATACCTCCTCGAACTCATGATTAACTTATTTCCATAATTCCATCAGTTCAGAGGTTGCTTGTTCTCATGTTTTGAAAAGGTGGGGCACAGAGAAAATGAAGGCATTGTAATTTAGATGCGTCATGTGTTTTCAGGTTTTAATGCGCCAAAATTAAACAGAAATATTAAAAAAAGGTTACCGTGAAGGTGATCCTCTAAGGAGCCAAGAGGCATGTATTCGTAAACCAAGAGTCTCTGATCTCCATCAGCACAATAACCAATCAAATTTACAAGATTCGGATGGTGTAATAAGCTCAACATTAACACTTCCACTAGAAATTCTCGGTTCCCTTGCAAACCATTTCTATCCAGCTGTTTTATAGCCACCACCTATAAAAAAGAAACAAATATAAAAACAAATAATAAAATACTGGTACCTATTTTCAAAAAGAAGAGAAAAGATGAGCTAAAGCATTCGTATTTATAATGAAGCACTATAACTAAAAAGACTGAAGTACAGCGATACCCTATAGTACATGAGAATAATCACAATTTCTCCTCACCTGTAAAATTTGCCAATATGCACAAAATGCCCCTCCTTCCTCAATCAATCTCCCACCTTATCTACTGAGAAAGAAAGGGCAATTTCATCAAAAATGGAATAAACAGTTCTCACTCTAGGTGCTAACCTTCAGAATTCTACTCTGTTTTTTTTTAACGCAATTACACTACAAAAGGAAACTGAAAAAAAAACATAAAAGAAAACCTACAGATGATAACAAAAATTACACATGACAACAGACCTGATTGATGCTCTCAAGCCGGCCTTTGTGCACTTTACCAAACCCTCCCTCTCCCAAAAGAAAATCAGCTCTAAAATTTCTAGTGGCGGAGGCTAATTCTCTAAATGTAAAAGTTTGAGCCACAATATGATCTGATCCACCAGGACAAAGCTCATTTTTAATCTCTATTAGACTTTGCTGTTTCTTCAACTCCACCGGTGTACTTGATTCCGTCTTCACTTTCCCTACCAAAAGTGAAAATATTCACCAAGAAACCCAGATTTAATTTTCAGAAATATGGAAGTAATGCAACTGCGACCAACTAAATGTGCAAGCAAATGCTAGAGCTTGAATTGCCTTCTTTTTTTGTTCTTTCTTTCCAGAAGTTGATCTCTTGGTGGATGAACAAATCCTGAATTTGATATAAAATTTCTCGGTGATCAGATCTACCTACCTTAGCTCAAATTCAAATACATGAGAAAAGGCCCCAAATAGAGAGCCGTGAAATCACCACACTATACTTTAATCAATGCTTTCGAAAATACAAAATCACTGAAGTTTAGATCACTAAAAGGAAGAGAAATTACCAGATGGAAGTGCGATCTGACGCTTCCCCTTGTGCTTATTATCGCCCGCCTCTCCAGAACAGAAAAAGCACCCCATTGCTCTTTCAATCTCTCTTTCTCTTCTCTTGTTCGCTTATTCTCTTATTTATCTCTCTAGATTACTTCACTAGAAGCAGTATTAAGCTGGCGTCGCGAGGTAAAACCGCAAGATTGAGCGAGAGACGGTGGAGAAATAGAGGAAGAAGCTTCTGGCCTCTCTCTTTTTCTTTCTTGCTTTCTTTCCTTTTCTTTCCTGTGTAGAGAGGAGCGATAAAATATAAACGAGCCAGAATATAAAGAAACATTTTGGGGTGGAAGGAAAACGAAAATGTGAACTGGTATTTTCAAAGAAAGCAATTATTGCCTTTCGCTCTAAAATACTGTTTCTACACTGAATATACTTGCTCACCATCATATACCCAGCCAACCAAATACGCCTATTTTTGTAGTGTAAACGCGTTTTTTCTTTTGTTTTATTATCTTCTATATAGCTCACTGGGCATTGAGTATTACCCTATTGCCTATTGGCATGTTTGTTCCTTGCGGCGATTTATGTAGCGAGTTGACTTGGGATTGTAAATTTGTTGCCGTTGCTACTGTAATTTGTGGTATGATATCAAATGAATTATTATGTATATGTGAATCAATCAGAGTTAGGGGTGTAAATGGATCGGGTCGGTCGGATTTCGTATAGATTTTCAATTCGTTAAATGTCATTCGGGTTGTAGTATTTTCAATCCGTCACCAACGAACTAAAAATAAAAACCATCCAATTCATATTTTGTTTAGGCGGTCGGGTTTCGCGGGTTTCACAAACTTCAATATTTCACATAATTTTTAATGATACAAAAGTAAAAGTAACAATTAAAAATAATTTACATAATACATTGGCGTCAATTCGTAGTAGAAATTGAAATTAAGAAGTTTGACAAAAAAAATATACATGTAAGTTTGTGACAAAAATTGAATAATTTTTTTATTGATGCAGTATAATTGTCTAATTAAATATAAAAGGTCGGGTCGGGTTTCATTCACGTTTTATTCTATAATCCGTACACACATATTAGATGTCGGGTTCGACAAAATAAAAACCGTAATTGTCCATTAAAAATCAAAATCCGTATTTTTCAGGTTGGGTTGGTCGGGTCGGTCGGGTTAATCTGATTAGTCGGGTTGGACTTACATCCCTAATTAGAGTCAAAGAACTCGGACAAAAAAGGTATTTTTTTCTTAATTTGATTTAAACCATCCAATTAATAAGGAAACTTATAATTCACTCTATTTTGGGATATTTTAAATTGATAAATTATATATTTCGGTATATGAACTTTTGGTATCAATTTGTCTAAGGAAATAAACAATTTTGTGTGGTTGAAAAAATATTGGGCTTTTTTGGCAATAGTTTAGTTAAATTGTATTCATACTATCAACTTAAAACGGGAATATTTCAACAAATTATAAAAATCATGACTTGGATATGGTACAGATATTATCTACGAATAATCAATTTTCTTATATTCTGTATAAATGCATCAAAGTATATAATTTTAATAAAAAAAATTAATGAACAATTCGGAAATTATTTATGAATAATGTATGAAATTCATGAATAATTTGCAAATTAGTAGCAAATCTTCATATAAACTTATTTGAAGAAAGTAAATATTGCAAATATATGACAACCAATTGATCATATTCATGTATGCGTCAGGAAGCCGGTTAAGGAATTATTAATATTCTCTATATAAGTAATAAATTAAGTAATTTTGAAGGGATGAGAATTAGTAGTAATTAAGTAATACTAGGGTTAAAAATGTTGAAAAGAATTAATTTTCTAAAATAATTATCTAAAATAAAATTTAGAATCAACAAATTCTGAACTCAAACGAACTTTTAGTTTGAAATTCTAAAAAAATATACACTTACAAATATCGATTTTTTATATAGTAACTAGAGGCAATGTGACCCATTAAGAGGTTGCAATTCGGAATGTGGCAAGCGGTTTCTTTATAAATATTTAAAGTTGCGAGACTTTAACTCTCATATCTCTCTTAAAATTTTGTACAAAAAATAAATCTACAATATAATTAAGTGCACATATATTTCATAATAGAAGAATATAAAAAGGACTGATTCCTTTGAATTAAAATATCTTTTAAGTACATCATCAGACACACTATTTTTTTTAACGGGGAGTGTATCTGATCATGTAAATGAGAGAAATCAAATATTTGGCACAATTGATGATGTGACATGTGGAAGAATATTTGAACAACAACCATAAATTCTAGTTTTTCAAACAAATTATTAGATGCTTATTAGTAGACGACTCTTTTTATTATTACAATTCGAATCGAGTAGTATTAAATTGTCACATCTATAATATTCGCGGCTTCTATATCAGTATGATCAAGGCTAAAGACACTTTACAATAATAAAATTATAATAAATCGTTTAAATAATAAAAAAAACAACGGGAAATTTTTTTGAAAAAATTCAAAAAAAGGTACAATGATTTCACTGTAGCGTAAACAGTGAAATTACTGTGGAAATGAATAATGTCCAAAATGTTAGAACATGATATATGTAGTATGTTGCAACTTGCAATTGTCATATTTTACAAATGACTTATAGAGCATCAGTAACTAATTAATGTCTTTGTCGAGACATATTTAGTATAGTGGTAAGATATAAGATTTTTACGAAGATGTGAGATTCATATTTCAATAAAGACTATTTTTAAGAGTGATTTTAATTTTATTTTCTGATTTTTTGTGAATGCGTTGTAAATTTACGGACAATGAATAAAAAAATTAATGTATTTATTTCGAAATTAAATATATAAAAAAATGTTCGTGAAAACGAGAAAGGAGAAATCGGGAGGTTATTTTAGAAATAAATAAAGAAATGCAGAAGAAAAGGAGGCTTGTTATTAAACTTATTAATTATTTCGTATATATATTTGATGAGAAAACGCGTAGTGCCTGACATGCATTGTATTCTTCTCAAAACTCTTTTGCTGTTTGTCAGTACGAGCCGTTACGCCTTTGTTTCTATTTCCTAATTTAATACCCATGTGCAGCAATTAATATTTTGATTTTTTTAATTAAATTATTATTAATTTAATAAATAAAAAACTAAATTTTAAGGTTGTACTTCAACGCAGTCGAAAAGAAATAAACGGAAGAGAAAAAAAAAAAAAGCAAGAACACTTTTCACTTGTCCTAAAATTTAATTATACTAGATGAATAAATGATAAAGAATGAAAGTAGAGGATAATTTTTCTATTTATTTTTGTCAAAATTGTAACTCTTAAATCAGAAAGTAATAAAATTCACTTCTCACACATTTTTATTTTTTTCTCGTTCTTTTTAAATAAAACTCGAGAGCAAAACCTGATTCTCAAGAGACATACGTCGTGCATGATGTGAAATTTTTTCCTTATTATACCTCCACTTTTTTCAGCAAAGAGAATAAGAAATTTTATAAGAATTGCGATGGTGATCAAATAAAACTAAAATAATGACAATTATAGAATTCTTCGAATTTGTCTCTTTGCTCCAACGGTTAAATCTGTTGTGCCTTACAATGCGGATTCTATCTTCTTTTCTTTTAGAAAAATATATGCACTTCTCTAAAAAATGTGCATTCAGCATTCACTCGTTGCTTCGTCTAACAAACAAGCAGTTTTATTTGTAAAAAAGTTACACAAATTTTGACGGAAAGGATACCCGCTGGTTATATCACAAAGTTTAAATATTGAAATTTTGTTCATTCTTTTCCAACGTGTTATGTAAATGATATAAAATTTTGACATGTATTTATAGTAATAAATATGAAAAATTAGAAAAAGAATTTGAGAGAAGTTAATATCAAGTATTCTAAATAATATTTACTATTAATTACGGTATCTCTTCAAGATACGTTTTCACTAATATAAAAGGCGTTGAGTCTCGAAGCATTATTAGTATCTATTGTAGGGCATATATGTATTGTGTGTAGGTCTCTATTTTCTCATTCATTACAGAAAATTACTGTTTGGTTCATTCGTGATCTTGAAGACAAGTTAGCACCAGGAATTGCTTGGATGGATCCGCTATCACACCAAGGAGTCGTTCGATCGTCTTCATTGACTTCTGAATTTGCTCGAGTGGCAAAAGGCGTGAGCTTTAAGAGACGGTTGTAAGTTTCACGCTTTCGCTTCTATTTATTTTATGTTTTAAAATAATTGTACGTAGGCAAAATTTGAATTGCAATTGTATAAGTTAGAATTTCGATATTATGACTCAACCTTAATTATTATATTGCACCAACAAATGGTACTGCAGTAAGACGCATGCTTCATCCATCAACGAGAAACTTGAAAAGATGAAAAATAAGTTCACGCACCTAACAAACCAACAACCACAAATTGAGAAAAATAATCTCTAGAAGATACAGTTTCGTTAGAGGATGGATGTCATGGTTATCAATGGTCGTTCGTTTAATTATTTTTCGTTTTGTTTCATGACAAATGAAACGATTACAATCAAAGTAATTTATTTCATTTAAATAGCGAAACAGTTACCGAAAATATATTGTTTCGTGATCATTTGTTTTGTAAGTTCGTTTGTGCCATGTTGTTAGAATTGCTTTGATTACAGAGAAAAATGACTATGCTGAGAAAAGGTGATGATAGAAAAGATGAAGGATTGTTCGAAAGAGGAGATGAATGATTCAATTCATGGGTATGATTAGAATCGTTCATCACATGTTCATGATTTGTGTTTGTGTGATGAGAGAGGGAATGGTTGAAGAGCGAAGATAAGGAGTTCGATCGTTTTGATTCGTCCCGATCATTTTTTTTAACGAAACAAATTTTTTTAATCGTTCATTAAACAAAACGGTTAACGAAACTATCATCTTTCGTGATTGTTTCGCACGTTTAACAAATCTAGTGGCTGTGTTGAAGCAACTGATTGTTGTACATACTAAAACCTACATACTAACTTTACCAAAACTCAAACGTGCTAACAGGTGCTTATTTCGAATTTCAAACCGAAAACGCCCGATCCGAACCGTTGAAATTGTTGTACATACTAAAACCTACGTAGAGACCAAATTTTACATTTTTTAATTTTTAACTATTTTATCGGAGGCGTTGAAGAATGTGCTGAAATTGGAGATTTTTCTGAATCGTTAGATTGATTCATTTCAATGTCTCCGATAAAATGGGAAAAAATCGAAAAATGTCAAATTTGGTCCCTACGAGGTTTTAGTATAGACAATAATTTCAACATTTTGGATCGACCGTTTCTTATTTGGAATTCGAAATAAACATCCGTTAGCACGTTTTCAAATTTGCTAACGTTAATATGTTAGCCAGATTATATATATATATATATATATATATATATATATATATAGAGTTGTGCTAAAATACTTTATAAAGTACCAACATTCATATACTTTAGGCTAATATCTTGAGATACAAAGTGAAAACGGTCGATCAAGACCGTTGAAAATGTTCTACATATTAACATCTATTTAGAGACGAAATTTTACATTTTTTGGAATTTTTTTGTTATTTTATCGGATAAGTAGAAAACTCGTTAATCTAACGATTTACAGACCTCCAATTTAACCAACTTTGCACCCATTCAAAAAAATAGTAAAAAAATTTCAAAAAATATAAAATTTGGTCTCCAAATTGATGTTAGTATGGAGAATATTTTCAATGGTCTTGATCGACTGTTTGCACTTTATATCTCGAGATACGAGCCTAAAGTATATGAATTTTGGTGCTTTATAAAGTATTTTAGCATAACTATATATATATATATATATATAATAATATGCATAGTACATCCCAGTTCGTACTATGCGGTTATGTATATTTAATTTGCTCAATAGATTGATATTTAAGTTGCTCATTAAATTCTTTATATCAAAATCTTGTAGGAAATCAAATTTCGTGATTTTTAGAACTTTCTTGTTATTTTTGAAATATTTTTAAAAACAACTCAGAAATGACACTTCTGTAGTATTAAATCTGGATTGTTTTAAAAATATTTAAAAAATAGTAAGAAGGCTCTAAAAATTATGAAACTTGATTTCCTATAATAATTTGATATGAATAATTTATTGAGAAACTTAAATCTTAATTTATTCAGCTATATATATATGCATAAGACAGAAGGAGGTGTCGTATGCATATTATTTTAGCCTTACTATATATATATGTGTGTGTGTGTTTCTGTTTCAACGGCTTAAACACGAGCCAATGATCAAGCTCTGCGATAATACAATTTGTTCATTCTAAATCATACTTTTTGCTTAGTGTTTACTAGTGTTTTAAAATTTGGTATGCTCTAGTCTGATTGATTGGGTATCGCCAAGCGATTAATCGATGTGCAGCCGATTAATCAGAATTTTGCAGACAATTTTGCGTTTTCATTATAATTATTTATGTATACTCATAATTTATTAGAAATAATTAATATACCACTTAATATGATAATCATATCATTTGTATATAAAGCTTCTCTACTCAGAGCATGCTAGAACTGATGGTTACAATGTCAACTTCATTCTTGTTTTTTGAACTAATGTTAGAGTTGAAGCTACAATTGATAATCGGCAGCTTTTCGAAAAAAGAACAAATATTCAATAAGTTCATCCTTGTTTTTTAATTTCTTCATCTTTTCTATTTAATAATCTCCATTTTCTTTGAATGATAAACTAATGATTACAATGTCACACCACACATCAATAAACAACAGAAAAAAAAGCAAAAAGAAAAGATAACTAGCATAAATAGCATTTCTCTTACATACCATAAATTTATATTATCAACATAGCAGATATTATACAAAAGGAAAATTATATTTTCTTACCAACTTACACAAAAGAAAAATCATATTCCTTACCAACCTACACAAAAAAGAAATCATATTTCCTAAATTCAAATTTTAATTAAACTACAGCTATAATTTTCAACAGATGTTAATCATAGATCAAAATAAATCTCACTGAGTACTTAATTAAAACAAAAACTCATTGAATAAACGGGCGATTAATCAAAATAAACAAGGATTAAATGTTAGACTGTGCTGGCGATTTCTTCTCTGATTCCGAATAAAGACTATTCGGCCGTTAACAGCGTTTTTAAAAAACTGGGTTTTACATATTTTTTCAACTTAGCTTTACTTACTGCTTAAATTTATAAATTTCCCCCTACATACTCGATTTAGTATGAAAAGCTTGACAATTCCATCAGGACTAGAAACAAAATCATACACACAACACACAATAAATTGTTCAGACAACTTTGAGCAGCAACTGGAAGTAACAACAATTACAAATTTGAACTCAAATTCACCAAGGGCAAAAACCCAAAATGACAACCATTCTACAAAAAAAAAACCCGACTACTCGGCTGCAGGTGGGGACGCAGCTGCTTCTTCCTCCAGCTTCTTCACATAC
This sequence comes from Eleocharis quinqueflora, assembly GCA_964058865.1. Lineage (NCBI taxonomy): Eukaryota > Viridiplantae > Streptophyta > Magnoliopsida > Poales > Cyperaceae > Eleocharis > Eleocharis quinqueflora. Next base: position 62,571 of record CAXKVX010001435.1, read on the forward strand.
GCCTGGAGCACCAGCAACAAGTTCCTGGCCGGTGCTTGGAGGGTCCCCACAAGTGAAATTGCCGGCATCTGCAATGAGCCCAGCAACTTTGAATAGATCTCAGCTCTGCTCGGCATTGTCTCGAGAGCCTTGAACTCGTCAGGTCCATAGAACTTCCCTTCAAACACGGCCCCAACATAGTCGTTCCTCTCGTCAAACTTCTCTTCCTTCTGAATTGTGCGGTACGGCTTCAGCGCCTCCGGAATTTCCTCAGAGTGCACAAAGAGGTACGCATTCATGCCCTTCATGCACGGAGCGAGAGACTCGAATTGCGTACCTTCAATGGCTTTTCCTACCAGAGTGTTTTTGGCTACCATGAGCTTGGCCGACTCGGGAAGTGCCTTGCGCACGGCTTGGAGCTGTTTCACTGTGAGACCCTCGTACCGGATCCCCGCGACGAGGTAGCAGTTCTCCAGTTGAGCCTTGACAGCGGCAACGACTTCTTCCTTCTTTTCGCGGGTAATGGTGGCGCGAATGGAGGGGAGAGTGGAGGAGCGGCGATAGGGGCGCGAGGGGAGGGTTAGGGTTTTGGAGCGAGAGTACGAGTGGGGGTGTGCGATGAAGAGGGATGAGAGCGCCGTGGCCTCCATTGGAGAGGAGGGGAAGAAAGAGAGGAAAGAGGTGATGAATAGCTTTGGATAAAACCAAGAGAAGGGGAAAGAGAGGCCGATAGCACTTTGATGGTGTCTTATCTGATCTCTGAAACTTTTGATTAAGCAATGTTGGGTTTATCCGTTTATGGGCCGTTGAGAGTGTAAAGTGTAAACTATCATTTGATTCCAGTGAAGACTGACGAGTTATGCAGAGAGACTGAGACTGGTAGTTAATTAGGATTTAGAAGCTATTAATTCTTTTTAATTTCTATGTAGAAGAGAAACCGAACTTCTTTCACTACGCTGTATGTCAATTGACTCAATTCTAAGTTCTCACTAGACTGATTAAGTATATTATAATTACTCTCAATAATAGCTGCATCCACCTTATTGACTTTATTCCACCAAAAACCTGGAGTCCGCATAAAATTTACAACAACAATAGAAAAAATAGAAAAGAGAAATTGCAGTTGGGCTGACACTATACCGTGTCAAGCCCCAAAATGATAACAATAGAAAAAGTCCATGACAGGTAACAACCGCATTCAAATTTGCACGCAGTTACCAGCACTTTGTACTGCAGGTAACAAAGGGTGGGGAAAACAAACAAACAAAAATGTATAAAATGAAATCTTCAGAGCTGCAAAATATTGACTGCAAACAATAATGACTTTTAAAAAGACAAGCCATAGATCATATGAGACTTGAGAGCACCATTTTTACCTACCTAATTAAACAAGAAAGTTTGGCGTTGTCTTTTCTTAAAATGAATAACTTTTGAAGCTCACAAAATACTTGTCATATACATTCCTGGCTAGTTTACAAATGGCACTCAATTTACTTAAATTGATGAAAATTTGATGCTAAAAGAATTTTATTATCTATATCATGAGTGATATTCTTTTAAAGGTCACCACCTTGGTTGCGTCATTACCCATTAGTTACTAGTTACTACTACCAACTGCTATTTCATTTGCAGCCTTCTCTTCTTAGAATACAATCAACTGCCTCTTCGACAGTATCAACTACCTGATAATGCGAAAAGAATGACTTAGGTAAATATCCAATTGATGGTTTTGCACAAATGGGACATATTTCTTCATTCAAATTCCTAATCAGTTGCTTTCCTGATAATGAATTTTATATCGAAAGAAAATAGAGCATAACGATTGATACCAAATCAGCAGGAAACTGGGCATGATTATCTTTTCCCTTAAAAACTCCTGTCCTCGTCAGAACTGAAAACCATGGTCTCCCGGCCTATTAACAATGTTATAACAATTTGATAAATTAGAAACCAGTCTTTCCATATTATAAATGTCCACCATTAAAGGTTGAAACACAGAAAATTCCTAAAACAGAAAATTGTATAATTACAATTAGTAAACTGATTTTCTCCAGAGAGTGAAAGAATACAATTTCTACAATAGAAATTAAGACGTACCTTCCTGGCACCATTTATGTCGACTTTAGGATTATCACCAACCATGTAAAGTGTGGAGAAAGAATGTGCAAGTCCTTCATTAGTTATCTCTTTATTTTGATGCATAGTAGAAACAATTTTTGCAAGTACAGCCTCTGCATTTTTAAATACAAATGGATTGGGCTTCCCATAAGATGTATACTTCAGAGGAGCATCATTAACTCTGAAACTCAAAAAAGATATAGAAAGAATGAATTTTACATGTGTATGCTCCAGTGAAATCGGTAAATATCAGAATGACCATCTAGGGATTTCATCTGTAATCAATCAAAGCAAGACTAAGGCATCGTGGGCTCCTGTGTGAGTATTTATCAGGACTTCCCTGATTTAATTCACATTAAAGGCCCAATATTAGACTCATAATCTAGATGGTAAAAAGTCCTCTCTGCCATGCTACCCAAACAAGATACTACTGGGTCTTCATTACCAGTATAAACACAAACATCTGATGATACAATAATTGTAGGTACAAAACACTGAGATTCTTTCCTTACGTGTTGAAGATGCTTTCAAGTGCAATTCTGAAAGCACCCTGCCCAAGTCGCTCAGCAGGAAATGCAGCCTGTATTGAATGTGGATCAAAGGTATGTTCTCTTAGGTAGTGTTTCTCATGGAAATTCCATGCACACAATCTGGCTTGCATTAAAACATGAAATTAGTTGCAAACCTGATATTCAAGGTCATCAGATGCGAAATATAAAGCAGGCTGCTCTCCTTTCTCATTTCCAGGAAGGCCGCCAGTTCTTAGAATATCACAAAGTACCTAATGAATATGATAGCATTAGTGTACAATGATCTGCTCTGCACTTTTTTTCTTCAGTTAATGAGGAAAGAAAGAAATATCAGTCTGGGATCATAGAAAGAAGAAAAAATTACCTGTATGTCCCTGCTCCAGTCAACAGGATCACTAATGATAAAAACCCCTTTAACTCTGTCTGAATAAACATCGTACCTTGGGTGCACTGAGGTGTGTTTCTTGTTACATGTTTCATTCGTTACCCAGGACTTGAAAGGAGCTAACGGGTCAATTTCAGGGAAATATGATGTATATTCATCTATTGACATGACTTTTCTGCGCAAAATTCATGCTAAAGTTTAGCAAATTATGCACTTAAATTTCACCAAGTATAGATCAACTGTACCCCCACATTCAATTTGTTCCCTCAAATTTGATTTCTGCCCCCATGGCCACTCATGCACTGTTCATATCAATTTAGGCCATTGCATTGATGTGAACTATACAAAATACTAACATATTTATTGTAGATCGCTTGAGCTAGGACAAGTGAGAGGATAATATTACAAGAGCAATTGTGGGAGACATGTTTTAGATTATTACATTGATAGAGCATGGTAAAATTTTCGATAGTGAAATTAATGTAACTTGTAAAGGACTAAACACTTCACTAATTGTTTTGGCTTAACATCTGATGAGAACCTTATAAATCAATTCATAAGTGGTACGTACTTTTGAGTTCAAACAACAAAAAGAAAAATATGTCTAGTATTTGCAGGGTGTGAATGGAAGTTGAGCTTACTAAGTGTTGCAGGTTCTTACTTGAATCCATACTCTGACATAACTGTAGCTGGTTCGCCTTTTCCAACTGCAACTAGTGGTTCATCTTCAAAACTATTTGTCACTTCATTATTACGAAGAATGGAGTTCGGCACAAGCAATCATAAAATTGAAAAATAAAAAGTTGTACCGATTTAGCAGTTCCCTGAACGGTGTATGGCCTTGAACCACCTACACAATTGGCCCATAAAAACAGTAAACAATTCCAACTTTTGTTCGTGGAAACTAGTCATACATTGTAATTGAGCAAAACAGCGTGAACTTAAATTCCAACCCACATCAAGAAAAGCAAACTAAATTAGGTCCAGTTGAATGAGACACACAAATGCTCTGAGCCTTCCAGAATAAATTCAAGTAAATTTATCTCATTTATAGAAATACTGATTAATCTGCATACAGTAGCATACAGTAGCATCCAGTATATCCCAGTACCATCCTAACACCTCCTGAGGTTTTCAAATGCAAAAGTAAACATGAGAGGAAAGTTACCTGCAGAGGCGAAATGCTCACACCTAACAACTTGCTCAATTCAGATGCTCTTTTTGACTCGGGAACACCCCCTCCTGTTGATAACTCAACATAGTTTATCAAAATAAAACTTATAAAATCAATCACAGAGTAACCTTAACATATGACATCTAAGATATAGAACTAACCATTAGTCAGAAATAGAAAAGGGATCCTCGGCGAGCCTGTTAGAGAGCAATGAACATAACTAATCAGTGATACAGTGCACTAATAAAGACGATCAGCAAAAAGTGGAACGTGACATCCGATTTGTTCTCAGGAAATTTAATTCAACAATTAAGCATTGTTCGTACCATCCTTGGCATAGAGTCTTTGAATCGCCTGAGGTGATCCGCCTATTGGAGCACGGCCTCCGATGATTACTCCATCGATATCAAATGCAATTCCAAAAGAAGGCCTAAAATCGCCAACCAGAAATTAATCGAAGGAAGTTCAATTCTAATTTAAATGGAAAAATGGAAATTAAAATAAACATCGAAACCGAAACAAAATACGAATAGCAACAAAGTACTTTGCCGGAAGAGGGTTTGGAGAGTGTGAGTATGTGCGCGGGAAGAGCTCCGATTGATTTCTTAAGATCTCCGCTCTCGAACGCACCACACTGGCGGAGAATCGGAACCTCATATTTTGTGTGGCAAAGTGTTGGACAAAAGAATTGAAGACAACCAGCAGCATACCACATTGCCGAGCACTGAAGCACGATTAAGAGAGCCAACGAGCAAATGAAGGCAGTAAATGTGCCATACCCAATGCTCTTCTGATATGGACCGTCAGATTAAATCTTAACGGCTTTTAGAGACTGTAATAATGCAGAGGGGATTTTGTAGTGCTAAATTAAAAGCGTAGAAATTTGATCGGACAGTCTGTACCAAAAGAATAGCAGGTTGAGGTATTTTTACTTCCGTAGAGGATATGATTTCACGAGCAAATAACGGAGGAAAAGAAAAGATAAGGATCTCACGGGCAAGGTAATGGGCTGAGTTTCTTTGGGCCGTCAATTAAGACAAACTCTGATTACACGAAATGAAATCCTCTGAGAGAAAATTCTCTCCAGAGAGGAGAAGTATGCATCAGAGTCGTCGAATTAAGATTCAACGGTTTTGATTAAAAATATCAAAAATTCTTCCTAAATAATATCATTGACGGTCGAGCGTTGATCTTTAATCCGACGGTTAATATTAACTCTCTTCTCTGGAGAGAAATTTTTTCTCCAGAGGATACGGGTCCCTGATTACACGAGCGATGAACTGATACCGTGGATAAGCCACAAACACGCTGAAATGAAAATGGGAAAGCGTTGCGCTGGCAATGGCAGCGGCAATTAGCTGTAAAACGCACGAAATAATCATGCAAATATTTTCTTGCGTCTTATGTTGTATTTTAAAAGCGTCAGAATTTTCTCTTGCATTTTACGTCATGTTTAAAAAAAATCTTGCGTTTAAGTTTGCGTTTAGTTACGTAAGAAATGTTTAGTTTTTTAGTTTTAACTTGCTACTAGCAGTGCATAACAAAACAAAAAAAATTAGAAAAAAATGCTGAAAATTATAAAAAATTATCCCATGAAACTTACGAATTTATAAAAATAAAAAAAAACATATAAAAAAGTTGCATACATTCTTAAAATAGATTAAGAGAAATTTATTATATGATGAAATTTGGTACAAATCTCTTCATAAAATTTCACGTTCTACCCACTTTTTATCTCACAGATTCTAAAACTATTAAACTTCGTAAAATCGGACCATTTTTGCAAAGAACAAATGGTTATGATTGTGTTTGGATCATAAATAAACTTATGTTGTCTTCAATCAAGAAGAGAGAATATATTCTCTCGTGTACATGTGAATACAAAAGTCATTCTTAGACATCTTCATCTGTAAAATATTTAAGTCTCTACAGAATATTCATATTTCTACTTTGCACTCTAAATTATTTCAGATTCGTAGAATTCTAAACGCAAGACGAAATAAAAGTAACGAAAGTGACCATTTGTGTTTACGTTGTGTTTAACTGAACACAACCAAAACTATTTGCGCCTTACATTGCGTTTAACAAACACAACAAAATTTTCTTGCGTTTAACGTTGCGTCACGATGCAACGAAACATTAAAACGTGCAAAACATGTTTCGTTGACAGCCCTAGCAACAATTGACTCGGTGAAAAAAGACATGAGCCTTTGCGATTTCATTGTAATTCTTTTTTTGCAAAATATCAAATATATACCAATAGAATTTCATTATCATGTCTTTAGCATTGCTGATAATACGATGGCATTTGAGAGGAGTAGGGGTGGATCTTGGAATGAATCGATAGGGAAAACGAGGGAGGTTCGAATGATTTTTTGTTTCTTAATTAATTTATAATAAAATTAGAGAGAATGGCGATCAATTTTAGAATATAACAAGCTTTTAAAAAACGTTTAACGGTCCTTAATAGTGAGGTGGTCGCTTAATGGTTTAACGTTAAAACGAAATTATACGGAAGTTAAATTAAAAAACGACCAACCATTTTTTATCTATTATTTGTTTATTTTAGACCAAATTATGGTGCAAACATACACACTTTTTGTCATGTGTATGACTCTATGTAACTATGTATTATGGGTCTGTTTGGCACTCAAGGAATATCTAAATAGAGCTCTATTTCGATATGAGAGGGTTGCCAAACGTGTTTTGAAAGAATAGAATAGTGGTAAAATAGGCTATTCCGCTATACCACCATATAGATGGAATACCAGAATATACTGTTTCGTATGACTAACCAATCAAATTTGCAATGTAATTATCAATTTAATATATATATACTTTATTATTACTGTTACTATTATTGTATTATCTTTATTACGAAAATAATATTAATAATTACAATTAATTATTATTATTATTTTAATATTTTAAAATAATTCATATTATGATAATTTTAGATTATTGTTATTATTATTAATATAATTGTCATTATTATTTGATTATGTTGTATTATATTTGTAATTAGAAATATTTTAGTATATTATATATAATATTATTATTATAAATAATATTATTATATTATCTTATTATTAAAATAATATTAACAATTACTATTAAATATTATTATTTTAAAATAATGCAAATTATTATAATTTTATATTATTGTTATTTTATCATTATTGTTTGATTATGATGTATTATATTGTAATTAACAATATTTTAGTATATTAGATACTTATTATTAATATTATTATATTATCCTTATTATTAAATAATATTAATAATTACTATTAATAATTATTATTATTTTAAAATATTGCATATTATATAATTTTTATATTATTGTTATCATTATTACTATAATTAGCATTATTATTTGATTATGTTGTATTATATTTAATAATTAATAATATTTTAGTCTACTATTTACTTAATTAGTATTATTACATTATTAATATTATTATATTTTATTGTATCTTTATTTTATTAGTATTTTATCATTTTAAAATAATAATAAAATTATTATTATTATTTTTTCATATATTATAATTATTACTATTGTGTTATTAGTTATTAGTTATTGTAGTTATTATTATTATTATTATCGTTAATTTTATTATTTTTATTTATTCTTAAAAATAATGCATATTATTGTTAATTTATTATATTATTTGTTTATTTTTGTTATCATTACTATATTATATCATAATCATTATTATTATCATCATTATCAATATTTCTACTATTCCAATTGACACTTGTCAAACGACAATTTTGCTCTTCGAAATAGTTAAGAATACCACTCTTCCAAAATCACACTATTCTATTTTTACTATTTTAATTCCACTCTTCTAATGTTATTCCTTGATTTGCCAAACGGACCCTATATAATATATTTAACACTATTATTAGCATTGCTGCTTTTTTCATTATTTAAAAATATGAATGATGTGATATGATATGTTTAATAATTATAATTTAAAATGTATTTTATTTTGAAATGTGCTTCAATGTTTTTTTATAAGCTCCACTATCTAATTGCATAAGTCGCACCAAGATAACAATAACTCATGCCAGCATCAATATAACACATAAGACCAGTGTACCCAAACAATCAACACACCATCATAACACTAATAACTACCTGACTAAGCTCACAATAACTAATCCCAAGTTAGTAAAATAGTAAACAAAAACGAAAAAAATAAATTAATCCAACAAGTTGACAAATCACCAAGTACATTACAGTAAGCATCCAAGAAAAACACAAAGAAAAAAAAGTAAAAAACGATGTTAAAATGACATGTTTTTAACTGATTTTAATGGATTTACACAGTTTAAACAGAGTTAAATCCGTTAAACTGTAGGAAACCAGTTAAAAACATTTTTTTCCTGAAAACATAACGTCATAACAAGTTTTTCCCGTTTAAACTTCATTTTTTAAAAGCTTGGAATATAATCATAGTAAAAATATTACAAATTCTTAATAGAATTACTCAATCTCAAAATTTAGGAGAAGCTACACCCCGTTGTACCTACGAATCTCCACTCTTAATAGACAGGTTTGTACAATTTAGTTACAAAACTGATCAAATGTGAAAATAAAATAGCCATTAATACAAATACTTTTAGAATATCCAAACGACACAATAAGTGATAGAGTTAAGAATTAGAACACCATGCAACGAGCGGAGAAAAAAAGAGGGACATAGAGGCAATCAAGCTGAGAAACTCTAACGACGACCTCGAGAAACCCTAGCGGCGACCTCCTTGCCTCCACCTTTTTCCTTCCCTTCCTACCACCTCTCCCTCTTTTATCTCCTCCTCTCTTTATTTTTGTCTTCGGACCTGAGAATTGATCTAATAATGCGATCTGATGCAGTTGAGGCGATGTGTGCGATCTGATGAGTTGATTGAGGCAAGGTGCACGATTTTTGCCTTGATTAATCTGGTAGAGGTGATGTTGATCGAATGAGGCGATCATTGAACCAACAATCTATTGTTGTCTTGAGGGTATGATTCAAGCAGCTTGTGAGGGTGTTGGCGCGATCTGGTGCAATCTCGTGAAGGTGTTGATTGAACTAGTGTGATAAAACTCGACAAATCAGAGGCTTGTGATGTGATCGTCAGAGGTACATAACACGTTGTATTGGTGCCCAATCTAGTGTGCTGAGCTGATGTCGATCGGGTTTGCTACAACAACGACTTTACCAAATCGATCATAAGAGTCGATTTCAACCAGAGGTACTGTTCCAATTGAGGTGATCTGATTGAGTTGTTGATTCGATTGAACTAATTGAGGTGAATGTTCATTGAGGTGATTTCAGAGGTATTGTTCTCAACAGTCAATTGAGGTGATCTGATAGTGATCCGATTATGATTGAGGGGAGTTGATTTTTACCAGAGGTACTATTCCAACAGAGTTGATTGAGGTGTATATCATTTTCTGGAATAGATGGGTGTTAGCTTAAACTCTTATTTGGTTTGATAATTTGCAAAACAAATCAGTACTAACATTGCACAACTAAGTTTCTTACTTTCTTTTTAGATCTGGGGATCTCGTTGATGTCGACTTGGTTGATAAGCCGAACACATTACATAACGTGTTCTCTTGCTTTATTGCCCTTACTCTCTATTTTATTCTCTTTTCATTTTTTGCTTGAATGTTCAATTGCTCATTACTTGCTTGTTTGACTTAGCTAGGTGATTAATATTCTAAAGTAGTACTTGAAACTGTTAAATACTTTTGCTATCGTTTTAGACTTTTAGGTATTTATCAAATTAACAATTAGTATTAGAGCACAAAGTTCATACCTATCTAATTAGATCAATTCTTAATAGTTCTTGATCTTGTCTTGTGAAAAATGACAAAATTGAAGTTTGTGAAAGAACCACCAATGTTTGGAGTAGGTTGCATGAATTTCTCTTTTTAGAAGAGATGTATGGTTAACTACCTTTGTTTACTTGACCTTTGGAATGTTGTAGAGATAGGATGGACACCAAAGTATAAGACTGATGATATTTCTTTGACCAAAGAGTACAAAGAACACAAGTATTTTAATAATAATGCGATCAATATCATTTTTAGCTATATTCATGAAACAATGATTTACCTTTTTCTCATTTTACAAACTCCAAAGAAATTTGGAATAAATTAATGCTTAGGTATGTGAGAAATAAACACATAAAAAAGACTCGTAAAGTGAGTTTAGCCACAAAGTTTAAGAATATGAAATTTGAGGAAATGGGTCTTTTGAGAATATGTACTTTAGACTTGTATCTTTGAGAAATAAATCTATTGAAGTGTGTTCTAACATTAGTGATGAAGATTTATAGGTAAAATTATACGACTGGTCTCAAGGAAGTCGGGATGAGATTTCGTGGTGAGCTCAGAGCTCAATTGAGACACTATAAGTTAAAAGTTTTGCATATCATCCTAAGGAGGTGTACGCACAACTTTGTTCACATGAAAAGAATTACAAAGAAGTAAAATGCTCAACCTCTTTCAAAATTTTGGTCTTACCCGCACAATCTTCATACAAACTCTACATACAAGTTTGAGTCAAGTGAAGACATATATCAAAATCTCTATTAAGTACTCTCTAAGGATAATGATAATGATCTTCTCACCACCTATGAAAGGAGGAATATGCTTTGAGAGGAAAGTGAATAAGAAAAGGTTGGCTCAAGACAAAAAAGGTGGTGTGTCTAACATGAAACAAATAATGTCACAGTATTCAAAATTGCTATTCCATCTTCCCCCAAATAGAAAAAGACAAAAATGACAATTCAAGAGAACTAACAAGAAGGCAATGCAAGCTACTTGAATAAGTAAGTCCTATGAGAGTGAAGATGAAGAAGAAAAAATTAACATCAAGAAGGTAAAGTAGAGAGTAAGAGTAAACTATTTCTAGTTAGGAATGTAAATAGGACATGTATGAAGATAACACTTGAAGCTATTAAAGAGAACAACATCACAAATCCATAGAAAATTCAAATCATAAAGAGATTGACTCAAGCTAAAGATGATAAGTATGCCAAAGAACAAGAAGAAGTCTCAAGGAGAATTGAGATGCCCTTGTGCTTCTCAAGAATAGACACATCAAAGTTGATTAAGAAGCCTTTGAGTCTTCCAAAGATTCATACCTCAAGAAGGATAGAGAACCCTTTAAGTCTTGCTAAAGAAGTTTCATGTGCTAAAGAGAATGTAGCTCAAGAAAAAACAAAGACGACAAGTGCTCAAAGCTTTGCTTTTCGTTTGTAGCAAAATGATTAAATCAAATGGTCGGTGTTGGCAATATCGATCTTTCGGCTTTTTTCAAAAGGTCGATATTGAAAACTCCGGTCTTTTGTCTTTCTTCAAAAGGCTAGTGTTTGTAAGTACGACCTTACAAAATAAATCTTTCTTTATATTTATAATTTATTATTAAATTTTCAATATTAAAAAGTCGGCACTAACACTCATATTAAAGTTGGGCCCACGAACAAAATCACGAAAAGAGAAGGATTAAGGACCTAACGGGCCAAGGTAAGTTGGGCCGACGAGAAGACAACAGTAGATGGAACGATCTATGAACTAACGCCGTTCATTTTTTCAATCACACAGATCTAACGGTTCGGTTTTATTGCTAACGCCTTGAAAGCTAACCATTTATCGCCATTGCAAATAAGAAATAGACAAAGGATGCTTTTGTAAATATAGTCTCCGTAAAAACGCAAATTCCCGGCTATTCATTTCCCAGGCCACGACTCGACTGATCGACTCGCTCTGTGACTCTGGGGTCCGAATCTGCTGCTCGTAAATCTCTGCTTGCTTCCCTGCTTGTCTTCGATCCGACCGCTCGATCTCTACGGACGGCTGTGATTTGATTTAGGGGCAGATGCTTTGGCCGTTAGATAAGTTTTGAACGGTTCAGATCGAAACAAGCAGGAAAGCAAGCAGGGATTTACGAGCAGGAGATGCGGTTCCGTGACTCTGAGGTCTGAATCCCTGAAGCGTACCGCCGACTACCCACACAAACTCAGCGCCAAATTTCTACACTTTTCTTTCCAAAAAAATGGCTGTTTCCTTTCCAGTCGCTCAGGCCCTACCTGTCATAGAGAGACCTCGAGCCTTCTCTACTACCAGTACCACTCTTCTCCCCAAGGCCCCTTGCTCCAGGACTAGTTTCGCTTGCTCCTTACAAGCTCACAAGGGAAATCTCAGATCGAATTCTGTGGTTTGCCTCTCTGCCAGTACCAGTTCTCCTGGTATTATACAATAATCATCCTTTTTATCTATTTGCATCAATTTGGACTTTGTTAATGCCAATTCACAAGCCACACAATCAGCTGAGGTGTTACCATTGTTTTGTTGTGTAATATGAAGCATTTGAAATGAAAATCCAGTGTAATTTTCTTTGAGCGCAGGCACAGCTGCTACAGAAGATATTGCGGCATCTTTAAAAGGGGTAGAAGTCTTTGATCTATCTGGCAAGGCAATCCCGATTGTTGATTTATGGAGAGACAGGAAAGCTGTTGTTGCATTCGCTCGCCATTTTGGGTGAGTTCTCTGTGATTTAATATTCCTTTTTATTTTTAGTTTTACTTATGCTGCCACGTTCATTTCTTGAATTTCTCTATTTGATGCAGGTGTGTTTTGTGTCGCAAGAGAGCCGACCTTCTTGCCTCTAAACAGGTTTTTTTATGAATTGTGATTAAATTGCTGATGCCTTCTCTCTCTCTCTACCCCAGAAAGAATATGGAGAGATTGTTTGTATAATATGTTTGTGATTGGTTACAGGATGTGATGAGCTCGGCAGGAGTTGCTCTTGCTTTGATTGGACCCGGGAGTGTTGAACAGGTGTGTGATCAATTCATCTTCAAGTATTGTTAAAGTAATGTGAGAGCTACTTGATAATTTGTTAATTTTTTTCCTTCTTATAGGCAAGAGTATTTTCAGTGCAAACCAAATTTAAGGGAGGTAAAGTAGATGAACTTTAATAATGCATGGTTATGACTTTGCAAGCTTTTGTTAGAAGTAAGTCATAACTGCTTTAAAAATCAAAATCAAATGCAGAAATATATGCGGATCCAAATCACTCGTCTTATGATGCGCTCGAATTTGCCTACGGGGTGTCAAAAACATTTACTCCATCAGTAATTTCTTTAGAGACTTTTCATCTTTATGTTGTATTTAGATTACTTCTTATTTTGGATGAAAGCAATCCATTTTCTTTTAATTTAAAAATAAAATTTTCTTTAAGTATCGCATATCTGAATTTTGAGGATTGAAGTTGTCCTTTCTGGGCTAGGCTGGTTTGAAGATCATACAATCGTACATGGAAGGTTATAGACAGGATTGGGGCCTCTCTTTTCAGAAAGAAACCCGAACAAGAGGCGGATGGTGTGTTTTCTCTTCTTCCCTTAAATATTAGACAAAAAGTGTCTGCAAATATTCTAGTTTGTAATTTGGCTACGGTTAGTTTTCTTTCATGAAGCTAGTAGCATCAGCACCTATCTTGTATCATTAAAAATACATAAATGATGAGTTCCAAATATGCAGCCAAGAGATGTAAACTTAAGTTTAATATCAGGCAACCACAGCAAAATAGGCAACTTTTTTGAAATATTCCCAGCTAAGAAAATTTAAAGTTATCCTTCAAAGATGGTTTGAAAAAAAAAAATTACATAACAGTTTACTAAATTGGAAATACAAAGTCATAGTCAAACAGGAACAAGTAGCACAATTTCCAAGCAATATAAAAAATGATATCAGTAAGGATTATCTCCTCAAAATTCCCTGGCAGCCACCAAGCAGTCTTTGGCACAAAATTTTCACCTTAAATTATTTACCAGCTCCCAAAAGGGTCCACCGTATGCTATGCTAAAGTTCATTATACCAGACTCCTAAATCTACTCTGCAATTCAGAAGCAATCAACATGCTCATCTAACCAGTCTCCTGACCCCGTAGTGTCCAAACTCACATCTTAGGGGGATCAAGGTTGCTAGGGAGAGTGTGTGTGTGTGTGTCCTCTGCATTTCTGAGTTGGATGGAAGTTTAATATATTTTTTTTATATCATCCAATGTTTTTCTTTTTGAAGTTGTCATATCATGTTCACTAGAAGATATTTTCTAAATTGTAATTTCAGGCAACAAGGAGGTATACTTGTGGCTGGTCCTGGTGTGACTAATATTATGTACATCCACAAGGTAATTGAACTACTGTTTCAAAGGAGAAACATAAACAATATCGTGGCTTGCCAGCATTGCAAAAGTGCCATTTTATAACAGTGGGGGATGGGCAGATGCAGAAACTTTTTAAATGGAGATTAATTTTACTAATTGAGAATTGTAGGTTATTAATTTGATACTAACTATTTTGTAAGTATGGGGGTCAAAAGTGAGAACTTTAACAAAATAGGGGGGGGGGGGGGGGGTCAAATTAGCTGTGACACAAAATTTCTCAATTTACAATTAAAAAATCAGTACAAATTAACGAACTTTGAAAAAATATGGTGGTTAGTTGACCCCCATTGTTGGAACAATTACTTTTATGGCCATGTCTTAGTTTAGGTGATTTTGAAGGTGCTTGTAAGTCGGAGCTGTCTTACTCTCTAGAAAAGTTTTTATTATTTATTATTTGGCCTGGGGTATCCCATTAAATATGATATAAAATTATAAAGCAATCCAATGGTTTTCCGGATGGTGCGGTGAATTCTAGAAAATGAAGTCATGTTTTGAAAAATTAAACGACAAGCTAGATCAAATTAGGTTTAAATACCAAGGGGACAAGACTTCTGAAAAGAAAAAGAAAAGTGGTTTGAAAAATGCAACCTTACAAGAAATTATGAATAGGTTTACGAGTGGTCCCATTGAAGATGGAACACCATATGCTATGCTTATTATTATTTTTATAATAATCACATGGCTGTTACGTTTTAACAGGATAGAGAAGCTGGAGATGATCCTGACATTGAAGATGTTTTGAAGGCATGCTGTGCTTAAGAAAGTACATTCTTTTAGCTGTATAGCTTTCTTACTTATAAAATAAGATGGGGGGTCACATGACAATGGTGATATTGTTTTTATAGGAAGTCCAGAACTTGGAGCAGCCAGCAAAATATATAGTTACCTTTCTGCCCTTTAGACTTTAGTACATGTTCTACCTTCTATCATCAAAACCATGCACAGTGTTGTAATTTGCCTTATAAGTGCTACGGTGCAAGTACCTTTCTTTCCTTTGGAAACCTCAGGGATTGGATTAACCAGCATAAATTGGGACTAATCTATCACATTTTGCTTCATGAAGTTGGAAAAGTTGCAAGGATGATTTGGCTAAAACTAGTGCCTATATTCAACCTTTTTAATCTGCACATTGGAATGTACATATTCTTAAATTTTTCAATGAGTGAGGTTAGTGCATAACTCAAAACTTATGTTATACTTTTTTTTAAAATCATCGGCATGCTTTTGTATTGCACAAATTATTAGGATTAAACACAAACAAACATTATTCCATCCATTCAGTGACGTAGCCATGATTTTGGTTCTGGTTCAGTGAGGTCCCGTCGGAGCATATACGCGTCGACGTGTCAGAGCAGGAACGTGTCGACGAGTCGAACCAGTGACGTAGTCAGAATTTTATTGTTGTTGTTTTTTAAACTAAAATCAAATTAAAAAATAGTGTGAATTTAATGTGCAGTTTTCAATCATTCTTTTTAGTGATTAAGATTTACCGTTTGTTATTGCACTAATATATAACTAGATACTAATTAGTACATGTCGTTATATGTAACATGTCTAAGCTAGTTAAAAGTTTATAAAACTATTCATTTCATATAGTTCATGGTACCAAAATATTGTATTAATGTTAAAGTGAATGTTTCTACTATTTCTTTAGAAATCTCTAACTCAATATATATGTTTGGAGGAGTTTCATCAATAACTCAACCCATAAGAAATTTTCCTATACAATAGTTATGTACATAAAAGATGTATGAAAATTTCACTTTATTGGTGCTTGCTTGCCAAATAACACAAAAGTTGAACTAGAAACATGAAATGCTCAACTTAATCTACAATTGATACATATCCAATTATACGCTAATTGATGCAATTAATACTCTTTAACTTAGCAATTTTACTAACTCAAGAATAACTCTAAGCATTATTTACATAATATTTCATAATAGAAATTATGCATCTACGTCAGGAAGGAGTCGCTGTTTCATTGGTGAATCACGAGGGGAAGAGCGAAACGCGAGAATGTTAGATGGATCTACGAACTTTTTAAGATGGATCTATTGAATATTTCTTATTCACAGAAGGTGAGCGTAAACTTGTTTTTCATAGACCCATCAAAAATACTCTATCTCCGCCTTACATCCATCGGGAATCACCTGGAAATTCATTTTTCTTTCTTTTGCATTTCTGCAGTATTGTGTTGAATTTTGAGAACTTAGCACGTATTGAATTTGTACATTTTTCAATTTCCTGCAAATCTGACAAAAAGGCTGTTTGGAATAATTCATTTAGAAATTAATGCATCAACATTGCGGCCGTTAGAACTTAGCTTCGGTTCATAAAGGCTACTAATATTAGAGCATCTTCTTTCAACATGAAAGGAAATTGCAAATCTAATTTAACAATTATAATTAGAGTAATTGCAAAGGGCTAGTGAACAGTTGAGGCTTAACCTTGGCCCCATTTGTCCTATTATATTGTGCTTATAAATGCACATATGTTATGGTATGTCTCTTAATCTACTTTTTGTTACAGTTGGTGTTGCTTCAATATGTCATGCTACTTGAGTGGCATGGCATGGCATCAAAGTCGAGAATTCTATTGTAATTATGCCAGTACTAAGAACTGATTTTTGCTTGTTTATGAGAACCATTTGACAGTGATATACTTGGTTAATGAATGATGACAACTAAAACTAATTAGCATTACAGTTCGAATTTCATAAGCGACATTTGAAAAATAATGAGGTCCCTTATACGCCTATATGGGCATCAATAGAGGTGGCAAACCCGTCCCAATCCGCCTCTAATCTGTCCCCAACTCGTCCCAACTCACTCCTAGATTATTCAGTACGTTCCTGATTACATTCTGAATTCTGAACCTACCAATCATACCCAGCAAATTATCCAATTATTAAATAATGAAGAATAAGCAAGATATTATGGTATAATTTTTCTGTCTTTTGGCTCTTTTAAAAGAAGAAGAAGAATTAACTAGGTGCTAGATTATTCAGTACGTTCTAATCAACTTTGCTTCTTAGCTCAATAAAATCAATAATATACACATGTATATTGATAAGTGAAGGCACAACGTGTGTTTTCAATTGAGAAGCTGCTACTTTGTTTATATTCTATTTAAGAAGAAAATCAAGTTATACAAAAAACGTTAAATTTTTTGTAATTTTTTCGTTTTTTTTGGCAAACACTGCGAATATTTTTTCGAATTTTAATGGGGAAAGGGCAAGAGATATAGGGTGTTCTCTTTATTTTGTTATGTAACCAACTTACTTCTTTGTTTTCAATGGAAATAGAGAAGTGGTGAGGTTCCCTCACTCGTTTCAAAAAAAAAAAAGTTTATATGAAAAAATAAATTTGACATTAATTTGTAATTTTTCCAAAAAAATTTCAATTTCTTTTGGATTTTTTTAATTTCTTTTGGGTTATTTGAAATTTTTGGATTTAAAAAACATTTAACATGTGATCCGCCCGTACCCACCCGTCCTACTCCTGTCTAACCCGACGGGTCAATGGGCGAATTTGAGTCACCACCTCAAGCTCAACCCATCCCGTTTTACCCGTCCCACTCGTGCAACCCGTAACTGAGCAACTCGTGACCCGTGCCCGCCCGTTTGATCAACACTATTGATGACACATCTATCAGCATATATTGTTGCATTAACATTTTAAACACAACAAAGATATGGAACATACAATAAGAAATAAAGATCTGGATGAGTGTTCAGACAAATGCAAATTTTCAATCAGCATAATTTATAAAACATGAAAATAAAAATTTTAATTGCTATTTTTCAGAAATAATAAGACAAAAAGATGCAATCAATGCGGAATGAAATTCTCTGCGGAACTTTTTTCTTCGCAGAGAGTAGAACTTTCGATCTGAAATCGTTGGATTAAAGATCAACAATCCTGATTAATAATACAAAAACTCTCTTGAATCATATGATTGACTGCCGAGCGTTGATCTTTACTCTAGCAGAGAGCAGGAAAAAAAATCCACAGAGAATACGACTCCCCATCAATGCAACAAAAACCACTTCAATTTAAAAAAACATAAAGCCCGAGTAGTTTTACACAAGAAGTCCCATAAAAAATAACTAGTATCGAACACATACATTGTTACAGATCTTATTTAATAAATTTTTTATATTTTGTTATTATTATGAAGCATTTTTATTAATAAAAAAAATATTATGGTAACAAAGGACAATAATAGAAATATAATTAATGCGAATCAATTCTACAACAACATAAATCTTATTGACATTAAAATACTCTCCTTACAATTGGATAGGAGAGAAGATTATTTGTTGTGAGATTACCGCATTCAAATATGTTGAAGAGCAAAATTAGTAAGATTAAATTTTAATCATCGCTCATCATGACAAGCTAATTTATGGCTAATTTTTATTCCGAAATTTGACTAAATCAATTCTGACATTCGCCGAATCTAGACATCCAAGATATTTAATATATAACAGAGATATTTTGAACTGCGTCCAACTACATCCAAAGTACACCCAAAATTCCTAAACTCGTCTAGCCCCCTCTCCCGCCCGATCGCCCCCGACACCAATAAAAACAAAATGTTGTACGGAACAATTTTCTTCGCAAAGAGGAGAATCTTTGATCCGAATCGTGGATTAAAGATCAACGATTCTAATTAATAATATAAAAGGTTTCTCTCGAATCACATAATTAACGGTCTATCGTTGATAAGGTCCATTGACATCTCCGCATAGAGCGGAGAAAAACAATTCTACAGAGGATACTGGTTCGAAAACAACATAATTGTATCTTCAGCGGAACTTTTTTCTCGACTCTCTACAAAAATCTTAGATTAAAAATCAACGCTCGACCGTCAACTATATATTAATCAGAGGGATTTTTATATTAATAATATGACCGTTCATCTTTAATCTTTAATAATCTAACGACCAAAAGTTGGGAAGTTCCGCGGAGGATATCGTTTCTCATCGCGCACACGCACACGCACACTCTGAAACACCCAACCTAACACAATACACACAATACCTAGCACCACCACCAATGTCCGATCAAAAGCGGCGGCGAAAGCCCGATCCCTCCTCCGCCTCCGCCTCCGCCTCCGCCTCTAGATCGAAAAAACCCAGCGGCTCCTCCTCTTCAAGCTACGCTCAAGACCTCCGCAAGCAGCTCAAGCCTGACACTGACATTCTCTCCTCCCTCCGCCACCTGTCCGCGGCCACCTCCGCTGCCGCGTCCTCCAAGAAACCGGTCTCCATATCCGACCTCAACCTCACCAGCTCATGTCGTGAAGTCACCGATCTCGATTCCTCCTCCGTTCTCCTCTCCATCGAGCGCCTCATTTTGTCCGTTGCCAGATCGATCCTCTCTGGTCAGGGTTTCTCCTTTGATGTACCTTCTCGCGCGTCCTCCAACCAGCTGTACGTACCTGAGCTTGATAGAATTGTGCTTTTAGATAAATCGTCTTCTCGACCATTCGCAAACCTCTCTACTGTGCGCAAGGTGACTTTAACTACTATGATTTCGACTTGATTTTGTTCTTAGATTTTAATTTTTTTTAATTCAGTTAGCTTAGATAGACGTTATTTGTAGAACGTGTGATGAGAATTGAGCCAAAAACTAAATGCTCATATGCATGCCCAAAAGTTGCAAATAAGCATGTTCTGTGAATGAATAAAATATTTGGTGAATCTGTCAGAGGAAATGCAAACGGGATGGATATGAACATTAGTACATTACTCAAAAGATAGTTTGCAGAAAAGTTGAGACAATTTAGCACATTTACTAGTAGGGGTTCTTTAGTCAGAACTCTTTTATTATTAATTTAAATTAATCACATTTTTGTTACAGATTGAAGATGGTACAAAGGCACTAATGTCTTTATTGTCTTTTCCTTCTCACTTCAGGCCACTATCACTGCCCGTGTAGTATCTCTAATTCATGCAGTTCTCTTGCGTCAAATTCATGTAACAAAACGTGATCTCTTCTACACTGATGTGAAGCTCTTTGGAGACCAGAACCAATCAGATGCTGTGTTGGATGATATTTCATGCATGCTTGGTTGCACGAGATCTTCACTCAACGTGGTTGCTTCAGAGAAAGGTGTTGTGGTTGGCCGGCTCGTTTTCTTAGATGATGGTGACAGGATTGATTGTACAAGAATGGGTATAGGTGGTAAAGCCATACCACCTAACATTGACAGGGTCTCAGGTTTAGAGAGTGATGCATTGTTTGTGTTGCTCGTGGAGAAAGATGCAGCTTTCATGCGATTGGCCGAGGATAGGTTCTATAATAGGTTCCCTTGTATTATAGTAACTGCTAAAGGCCAGCCTGATGTTGCTACCAGGCTTTTCTTAAGGAGGCTTAAGATCGAGCTCAAGCTGCCTGTCCTTGCCTTAGTAGATAGTGATCCCTATGGGTTGAAGATCCTATCGGTGCGTCCTTAATCTCATAATTTATTGTATATTGATTGGCATGGTTAACGTTAATTACTGCAATGCACATCTGCTTATATTGGTGATTCTTGTTGGGAGATCAGTTTATAACCTATTTACAAGGGGATACAGTACGAACTGCAATAATACATGTTAGGATGAGTTCAGTTAGAAAACATGGATAAATCTGAAGGGAACAAAAGGACAATTTATAATTGGTTGACAATGGATGGTCGCTGGTTGTTAGTAGTCCTCTGATATGTTTCTTGACAGAAATAAGTTAATGTTGTTATTTATACGAATTTACTGCACATGGAAAGCACTATAGAGATGAGGTTACTGATTTGATGATTTGAATTTGTAGGTGTACATGTGTGGGTCAAAGAACATGTCATATGACAGTGCAAATCTGACATGTCCTGACATAAAGTGGCTAGGGGTGAGGCCCAGTGACCTGGACAAGTACCGTGTGCCAGAGCAGTGCCGGCTTCCCATGACAGAACAGGATGTGAAGGCTGGGAAAGATTTATTGGAGGAGGATTTTGTGAAGAGAAATGAAGGATGGGTTAAAGAACTGGAGATGATGGTTAAAACACGGCAGAAAGCTGAAATTCAAGCGCTCAGTTCATTTGGGTTCCAGTACCTTACTGAGGTTTACTTGCCCCTCAAGTTGCAACAGAAGGATTGGCTATGAATTGTTATCCGTGTCATTGTGCATATCCTTGTAAGCCTCAATGTGCATTTTTCTGTAACCTTGCTTAGGTTGGTTAGGAAATGCAAATTTGTATTATGGAATGAGTGTGACGAGATTCCAGAAAGCACAATACTTTCGGCTGCAAAAGACCCCAATGCAGAAGTGTAATCACTGTACTACTATTTATTCAGCATGATGTTTATCTTTTGTGATATATTTTCCATACTAATGAGGAGGTCAACCCCTATACACGGGAGATCTATAATTTAGCATTTGTTTCATGTGGTCATTAGCAACAGTTTGTCATAATCTCCTCGCAATCTCATTTCCAGCTATAATGGAGGGATTATTTTCAGCTACTGAAACAAACCAACAACAGAATTTATAGGAACAATTCAACAAGTAATAGACCTCGTTGGAATTTGTATGAGTTGTTTTTGCATGTAGATGTACAAGCCATAAACTGTCAACAGAAATATACAAGATGAACAAACAGACAAGTTAAACATTTTAAACTGGGGATTTATCAGCGGATTTTACTTGTGGCTTGCTTATGAAGCCATTGATGTATCGATTCAACTGGTACAGTTACAACACCCAGATTTTGTGGCCTCCTGGGAGAGTACATGGAACCACCTTGAGCCTTACGCACCGGCAAAATCAATGAATCACGGCGGATAATATCAGGCCTTTTACCATAACCAAAAATAACTGTTAGGCCCAGTTCGTCCTTCAAAACATGCATTATTGCATGTTGCACTTCAAGGTTGTCAGATTCAGCTGCATCAGCAGCTGTGATTATAACCATATTTTCTTGGGTAACTTTTCCTACAGAATTTGAGAAAAATAACATGTTATGAAACATGCAAAAGAAAAAAGAAGAAGAGAAAATAGAGTATAGAAATTGAGAAGTATCACAATTGGAAACAAAAAATTAGAATGCATTTTTCTAACCAATCAAGTAATTCTCCTTCATCATTCGCAGCACTGAAAGAACAATTATCCTAGCCTCAACCTATCAAAAGATACATAACAATCAAGGTTATTTATTCAATAACAGGAATGCAACTGCCAGTTAATAGTTTTAACAAGAATCTAAATCTGAGCATGAGAAAAAGTAAAACCTTTGAGAGTCCCCGTACATCTATAACTCTGTCATGCTGTTTATCTTCTTGTAATTGAGTTGCCACCTTCTCAAAAAATTTGTATCGAGGCTTGTGCTCTTTGGTCTGTTTCTTTGAGAGTAGAGCAGATGAGTCATCTCTGTTTTGGCTGCACAGCACCCCTTCACACCATTCCTCAATTAACACCTTGAGGTAATAATCATTAGAGCTATAACTGTAATAAGAAATAAGCATTTATATCATAAGGTTTTGGTGATAAATGAGGGATAATGATCCTAAAATTGTCTAATTATACTGTTCCATATTTTATTTCCATACCCTGCTTTCCTCATTTCCAGGTAAATTGCCAAGGATTGTTGTACTTCATACAGTGATCCATATGTGGTTCGGGCTCTAAGAAGTGTATTATATGTTGCCTGAAAATGAGATATGATCAGTGCTTCCGATAGCATGTCAATGCAACAAAAAATAGGAAACAAAAAGACAATTGATGCAGAGTTTAATGAATTCAACATATTACAAGATAGTTTTAACTTGTGATTAAATATTTCCAACTGAACATTTCGAAAAGATTTGAATTTCAAATGGTATTTAACTACTCTTACCCTGTTTGGTTGTACTTGCTCTCTTTTCATCTCATGAAAGAGGGAAAAGGCCATTTTCAATTTTTTGTTCTCCACACAAGCCTGTACAACAATAAACAAGAAATTAGGTTCCTTTGCAAATAGACAAGGCCAATGGAAATCTACTACATGGATCTGATTTCACATGGAAGTTATTCAGTGTCTTGTTTTGCATCAACTATATTGTTACAAAGACCAGAAGAATAAAATTGGTAAAATGTACTAGCTGACACCCGTGCAGATACAAACTTGCTGCTAAAGGTATCAGAAATTTTATCCCCAACATATCAAATAATGCATTATGGGTACCTTAATGGCTATTGTGTATGCTTGAACATCAAGCTTAATCCCACTCGCTTTCATTTCTTTTAAAGCCTAAATCGCAATAGAAAAGAAAAAAAACAATTAGATAAGCAATAAGAAATAAACATTCATAATTTCAAATTTAACACTCATATAAATGACTAACCAGCAGGGCACCTTTTACATTTTTGGCCTTTCCACAAATATCTATCAAAGTAGACCAGGTTATTTTATCAGGAGATATTCCTAGCCCTGTCATCTCCCGCATCAAAGATTTAGCACGGTGATAGTCTGTACCACATGCCCTCATTAAAATATTATAAGTGAAAACTGTTGGTTTGAAGGGACTTGCAGTAGAATCCATTTTGGTTTCTGCTTCTGATTCCATTTTATGAGGGATTAGAATTCCAGAAACTCTCCAAAAGTGAAAAAGGCGAAATGCTCGATCAAACTGGAGAGATTTGACGCAGGCATGCAGGATTATGTTGCAACAGTGAGTGTTGGGCTGGCACTTGTCTCTTAGCATTTCATCTAATAACTTCAATGCATGGTCAGCCAGGCCGCAACTTGCACATGTATTCATTAATGATGACCATGTTATTAGATTTGGGCGGACGCCAGCAGAGATCATATCATCTTTAATTGTTAATACCGTTTCCCACATCCCCTCACCTGACAACACCTGCGAGATGCCAGTATTTATTTTATTTATTATTATAGAAGATAACCCAATAAAGAAGATTGTTATGTTGTCCAACCCCACCATGGTACTCTACTTATCTACTATCTGTTACTTGACTCTTTGAACTTCCCTCTTGTGATTTTAGAAGTGCATTATTTCCTGCTAAAGATCCATGAACATTGATTAGTATATTTCTGAACCAAAAAATATTTCTTTCACTCACCTTATCCAGACACTATTTTAAGCATGGAGTCTGAAACAAACTAGCAGAAGCCCTTTCAATCATATGAGCTCTTAACCAATATATCAAAATCCTTGAAAAGAAAACTACCTTTATCATACTAGAATATGTGTAAGCATCCAATTTAAGAGATCCTCTTCCATCTGTGGCCTTCAATTCGTCATATATTTTAATTGCCAAATCAGCTCTCCTTGCGGTACAACATGCCTTGAGGAGTATATTATAGGATGTAATATCTGCTTCCACACCTAACGCCTGATAAAACACAAGCACTAGGTCAGTCATTATAGGTGGAATTCACCTCTTACAAAACTACAATCACATTATTGGAGGCTTAGGTAACTAATTCAGAATTTAGGCTTACTTGAGTTGATCTAAGCTCAGATATTAGGAATCTATGAGGTACAAATGAAACACAAAAGACATCTTTAGATTATAGTGGTTGTGAAACAAAACATATCTTTAGATTACAGTTCTTGTGCTTTGTACAAAGTATGAAAAAAATACCTACCTAGAAAGAGGAACATAATAAGGAAGGAGGCATTACTTGCATGCGCCTATACACGCCCAAGGTGTAGCTCAAATCATGTGCATTCACATTCATAAAGCTGTTAAGTACGTAAACATTAAGTACCACCCCCTCCTGAATCAGTCCCTACAATAAGAAATCAGCAGCCCAAAAGTTTCTGACTATTAATTATAGGAGAACACCCATTTTTATGATGTTTTAAACTTCATTACTTTAACAACATTTTCAGATATCTTAGAGCAAGCTAGTTTAACCGTGATATAAATAGCTCCTGGACATTTTACTACTGTACTGCTTGACTTCAAACTTTTCTTTTCTTTCCTGTTTTTAACACCACCCTGTTATATTTACTTTTCCAGAGAATACAAATTTTGCATTGATACTGTAAAAATGAAGAAAGATGGGAAATTACCTCTAAAATGACCCGAGACAGCATGAAATCACCACAAAGCCCACAAACATCAATGATGCTGCGGCATGCAAACATATTAATACCACCTGGTTGTTCTTTCAGTGCTTCAAAAACTTCAAGTGCTGATCTCAGATCATTTTTCTTTCCGAACTCTTCTATTAAAGAGCAGAACAAAAGTTGTGACTGTGGATAAAGACTTGCAAACCTACAATTTAATTGTAATAAATTTATCTTCAACTAGCGAGATCTGGAAACTTCAATCTTCAATATAAACCTCAGCTAATCTCATTACTAAATTAAACATAATGTTGTTAAATTGATGATCATAATCAACTGAAATTAGACATAATTTTCATCAGGCCCATAGATAATACTGAAAGCACTAAAATAGTGCTTGGATCTTCAAGGATTTGCTGAATGCTAATAGAACTATCCAGGTTGGTCTACTATTTTCTAGGTCAATCACACTACTTCATCAGAATATAATCTAAAATACCAAGAAATTCAATGAGCTGATAATCCTTACCTCTTGGCCAAATCCGGATCCTGTCTGTCAGCAAATTTTCTGAGTACTTCAGTAGGATCAATGATGCTTCGGATAGGAAACTGATAACCTAGAAAATATATTAGGTAAAGTGAAGCTGAAGTTGGCAATTTAAGGCCAGAACGAGATTCCAAATAAGTTCTGTAATCATTAATTTCTGAAGTAGCATTCCAACTTTCAACTATATTATACTGAATATTGCTCCCAAATGAATAGTACCTAATAAAGTCTCCACAATTAATACAAGCTCCTCCAATTTCCCTTGCATCACCAACTTTCTGCACTCAGCCTTCAACAAACCCCTTGACATTTCATCGAATAGTTGGTACGCTCTGATCCCAATACGCTCCACCTCCTTCACAAATTCAAGAATACTCTCAAGACCACTCTTCTTCAACACATCCGCAATGCCCTCCGACACCATCTTGACATTGATTTTGGCAATAAATTTCGGTTGGTGCCCGCCGGACAGGACGCTCTCAGCGATCATGAGGAAGTCGGAGAGGCGACCAGCCCGAGCGAGACGGGAGGCGAGATAGGCGTAGTACTGGACGGAGGCGCAGTAGTCGGGGAAAGAGGCGGATATGTCGTAACGCACCTCAGAGAGACGAGGTTTGGGAGGCGGTCTAGTGTACCCACGGATGATCGGAGCTTTAGGCCTTTGCTTCTTGGGTTTGGGGTTAGGAGGAGGTTGTGTGGGAGAAAGGTTAGGAGAGAGAATTGTAGCTTCTGACATTGCAAAATTGCGCGAGACAGGAGCAAGTGAGGGAGAAGATGAGGTGAGGTGAATAGGAGCCGTTATTACTTTTTCGTTGGTACAGTTGATTGTTATCTGGATATTTTTCAGACTACCCTTGATTTGTTTTGTCCGATCTGAAAAAAAATTAAGATTTACACTTATGATTTTAGTTTAAAAAATTTGACACTCGTACATTCAGAAATTCAGAAATTGATGTCATTCGAATTTACAAAATAAAAAATCTATCAAATAATTTGAAATCTGCGCTCATTTCTGAATGCACGTATGAACGTGCATTCAGACGTCACATTCACAATATTGTCTGAACGCAGTGTTCAAACTCAACGTTCAAATATGAACGAGCAATTTTCGTCATTTGATTTTGCATCATAAATGCATGCGTTCAGTCTAAACGTGAACGCAAAAAAAAATAGAGTCATGATTGTCAAATTTTTTAATCCAAAATCATGAATGCAATTTTTATTATTTTTTCAGAATCAGACAGAAAAATTCACTACATTTGAGCAATTTGTATATAGGGAGCTAAAATTATTAAAATTGGATAACTATAAATAAATAAATTGTGTAATCCATTTTATTACTCTATCCTTATTTTTGTTCTAAGATACATAATTGTTTCCAAGTCGAATCTCACAGTCGATTTTTTCAATTTTATTTATTCATCTGTTGATACAAGACTTCTTAAAATTAAATTTGTGATCTCAGATGAAAAATGTGACCCCAAAATATCTAAAGCTCTTTTCAGTCTAAGGGAACTCATTACATTTGAGGCCCAAATTTCAGCCCATATGAATTCTGTACTTAAAAATTGAGACCCACTCCACCACATAATCGAAATTCTCTGCGAATTTTTTTTTGGCAGAGAGGAGAATTTATTTAAAGCGTTGGATTAAAAATTATTAGTTTAATTTAATGATATGAAATTTTTTGAATGACGGTCGAGTGTTGATCTGTAATTGATCGAGTTCCGTAGAAAGCGAAGAAAAAAAAATCCACAGACGGTTCTCTCCACCACAACCGACACTATTGATTCAAATATGGGGATTGCGTATCAATACATGAAACAGTGACTGATCTTGTCACCTTCCTATAGCGAGATAAGGTCAGGATTTTGGGTTTGTGGAGGGAAAGCTACTTTGGTTTGCTACCACAGTACCAGTAGACCCCTCCTCCCCCCCATCTTCTCTTCTCTGTAACCATCAATTTGATCTTCAATACAATAGATGTATCCTTGCTTAGGGAGATATGTTACTGGTCGAATAACCCTTTTGCCGCGCTGCTCCAGGAGCGACGATCGGCCGCCCAATGATGGCAAGAACAACAAAGGTATACTTCCATAGTACCATTTTTTCCATCATGTTCTTCATCTCATCTTAGATTGGATGGTTGAGATCGATCCAATTGATTGTTCCGAATTTGATTGGACCAAGCCAGATTTCGAAGTACCAGAGAAGTGAACTCATTGTTCCTATATTCTTTTCCCTTCTCATCTCAAATTAAAGAAGCTCCAAAATTGCTCTAGTGAGAAATCGCAATGTTTAACTTATCTCTTATTTTCATATTTGTGGCATTACATGAAATTCTTTAACATTGCTCTTGACATAATTTGTTAGTGAAGTGAGTCTATTAAACGGAGTAATTATATGTTCTTATCAAACAGTTAACCAGAAAATTTTCATCAATTAGGTGACGGATCATCGACAGACTGGGATAAGGCTTGGTCAAAATTCAAGAAACAAAGTAAGAAATCGCTCTTCCAACAATTTAACATGGAAAAGTATGTAGATCGGAATCCACGCCGCAGCGAGTACCCATTGTCAGAGGAGGTTGATCCAATCAAGAGAACAGAGAGATCGAATCTAGAATTATGGACGAGTCCGAGATTCACCTTGGGAGGAGCTATTGTCATCGTCATGTTGCTTCTTCTTTATACACTCCTTGCTCCTATGAAGTGATCTAATTTAACAGATATCTTTTTGCTTGTTTGACGGGTTATGATTTGCGAACAGGTTAAACTATAATTTTGTACATGTTTTGCACTTATATTAATAAAACTTACTTCTTAGATAAAAGCACAAGAGTTAAATGCTGGTAAATTGTTACAGGCCGTTACTTTTCTTATTTTCCAAACTGATTCAATGTGCAACCAGCTTATGAGGCCGGTGTGTTTATCAGAGCCGTTACCAGAAAGCTGCTACATGTTATTGTAAATTATTTTTTTTTATTTTTCATTAAGTTGTAATGACAATTAGAACCACTGTTGTCTTAATATACATGTGGTTGGTCATTGCATAATGCATTTACAGTATACTATGATATATGTTGATATGTATTTTGAAAACAATCTTAAAACATATGAACTAAAATGTCTTAATTGATCGTGTCCAATTTATCGTATCCATGATAAGTACTAAAAAAAAATATCAATCTAATTTCCAACTCAAAATTATATGGTCAATATTCAACTGGACTTGAGAGAGTCAAAAAAACCTAAAATCCTCTAGAAGATGATGTTTTGTAATCTAGAAATAAATAAGAAGGAAAAAAAAACAAGTACAAATTTTACTCTGATCGTAACTAAATAGCATTTGTTAACTGTTATTACATTTCTTTAATCGTTTTACAATTGGTTTTATTCGTCTAAAATAAGTAGGGTTCTATGTCACTGAATATTTAAGGTATTCTTATTGGAAAATGTTTCGCGGATCCCAACTTCGATACCATCAGCGATACCAACTGGACACGTCCAGTTGAGTTCCGACGAAAATTTGTTTTACTTATGATGCATATTGTTTTCATTATTATGCATGTTGTTTTCGTTATTGTGCATCTAATAGCATGCATAACAGTTAAATACTTATGATTTATATGCTAAGTTCAATATGTTTTTTTGTTCTATTTATGATTTATTATGAAAATTTGTTTTACTTATGATGTATATTGTTTTCGTTATTATGCATTTTGTTTTTGTTATTGTGCATCTAAAAACATAAATAACAGTTAAATACTTATGATTTATATGCTAAGTTCATTATGTTTTTTGTTATACTTATGATTTATTATGTTTTCGTTATTATGCATGATGTTTTTGTTATTATGCATGTTATTTGTATTATTTTGCATGTTATTTACTTGCATAATAACAAAAAATAACATGCACAATAACAAAAACAACATGCATAATAACTAGAACAACTTTTCAAAATAAATGCAACTGGATTCGTCCAGTCCGCATCGATGAGCGTAGCGATCCGCGTCGGTGAGCGTAGCGACTTTCATTTTCAGTGGATCGTCCGATCAATTATATGCATAATAACAAAAACAATATGCATAATACAAAAAACAACATTCATCATAAAAAAACAACATGCAAACTGAATTCAACTGGATCTGTCATATTGGTATCGATGGTGGTATCACTGAAAGTATTGATATATCAGCTCCCATTCTTATTAAGATAATTAACGAAAATAAGAGATTGTGTATTTACTTTACGGATTTTAGTTGTACCAAACTAACTAACGATTTATTTTAGTCCTCCAATATTTAATTAATTCGTAAAATTTAGATTACATTAACTGCATGACAAATAAGAGTGATTTTGCGATGGATAGAAAAATGAACGGTTGAGCTTCTTTGAAATTTAATCGTGTGCTTGTACCAATTTTGTCGGATACCTTTATGAAGGGACGCTAATTTAAAATTTATATGAATCACTGGATTTTTTTTACATTGAACGGTTCATATTCATTTCAATTCAAGTAAAATTCACCAAATTTAAAATATACAAACAACAATTCATTTCAGTGTTCTGTTATCAATTTTGTCATCCATGACGAGGTGCAAATCTTCCGCATTACCCGTTAATTGGTATGATATGAGTGGAGTGGAGCTATTTTCGTATCCGTACTCATATCCGTTTGAATTTACTCTTACTCATATCTTATCATTATCCGTTTGAATTTGACTTACTCTTACCATATCCTTACCCGTTAAAACTATAGGGAAATGGGTAACGTACGATACAAGTGATATTAATTTATAATATTTTTTAGTTTTATAAATAAATCATTTTTTACACAAATACACCTCAAATCAATATTTCCATAAACACAAGAACAACACGAGAGCAAGTAGAGCATATGCATTAACGAGAAAACAATAATACATAATGCAGAATATTATACTAGATTTATAGTTATACGATCAATTTTTTAAAAGAATTAAACGAGATGATGGTAACATTAAATAAATAATTGATTTGATGAAGTTAATTTTGATAGAATCCAATAGACAAACGTTAATGATCTGTTGAAAATTATGAGTTTTATTTAAAAAATAACAATTAATTAGATAGTCTCTAAAAAACTTAAATTATTAATAAATTAATTATTTTTACAGATTTTAAAATACGGCATATATATTTATTTATATATATATTATTTTATATTTACTTTATAAAATAACGAGTACGAAATAGTCTTTGCTCGTACCCTTATCCATTTAACTAACGAGAAAATTTATTCATATTCATATTTGATAAGAAAAAAAATCTTCCACATACGCATACCCGTCTTATAAAATATGGTAAAAATCTTATAAAAAAAATTAGTTTCGTTCACGCCGCATAACAAAGGTATGATTATCAGTCAATAACAGTTTGAACTCAGGTGTTGAAAATAACTGATTAGGCCATTAGAGATAATCCATACAAGATAATTTGCAATCAGACTGGGACCCACTCTATTGGTGTGATAGTGTGATACTGTGACGTGTTTGCTTGCAATTGCAATTGCAAAAGGCAAAAAAAAAATGGAAAGGCAGGAGCACTTATTTGCTGTTTAATTGGTGCATTAGAAAAGTAAAAATCACCATATCATTGGCAAGTGGTCACTTTTATGAAAGGAAAACCGACTTTTTATTATTATTAGAAATATAATAGATAATTTATAAATAAAGAAAGAATACTGGAAAGCGTCAGAAATAAAAATGACCGAAATGAAATTGACAATTTCGTATATTTGAATTGTACAGAGTTTGCAACTCCGGTCAATTTCGTGCATTCAAAACTCCCATGCATTTGAATTGCACTGAGTTGTCAGCTCCGTGCAATTAAAAAATCATGTGCCTTTGAATTGCATGGCCAATTCAGGCCAATTCAATTGCACCGAGTTATCAATTCATGCTAATTCAGTGCATTTAAGAATCCTCAGTTCACGCAACATGTAAAAAATATGCACTAAAGCCCGAGTTGAAAATTATGTGGAATTCAAATTCACATAATTGCTAACTCCAATTATTTCTATTTTTTATGCTTTTCCGATAATCTTTCTTTCTATTTACAACTTATTTATTATATTTTTAATAATACAAAAATTGGAAAGGAAAAGGTTCAGTTGAACCAATTCAACATACTTCTCTCGCAAGGACCTTATTTTGGATTTTTACCAAGAAGTCCTCCTTGCACCTTGCTACCCAAGGAATTTGGTTGCCTCATACTTGTCAAATAATAAGGACAAAAACTTTGTACAATGTTACAAACATACCCAAGAAATTTTGTTTATTACGTCTTACTTTGTACTTATCCACACACAAGTATTTGTCTCAATTATTATTTTCGCCAATAAGATATTATTAACGTGATGCAAAAAGAGTAATTGCTAATTGTTTTTCAAAATTAATTGTCATGGATCGTTTGACAAAAATGAATTACTGAGTCATTTTCCTACTAAATAAAATTAAATATCTAATCAGATAGATTTAGCATACATATCCAACTTTATGATACATGCAATTCTTAAAGTACCTATAATTTAAAAATATATCATTCTAGTTCAAACTTAAAAGTTTTATATGTGTTTTCAATAACTTAAATATGACAGGTATCAACCAGCTTGCTCTTTTTATTTGTATTTAAACCTTTTTATTTTAATATAAAAGGAGAGACTTGTTAATAAAATTTCAATTGAGTGGCAATGCCAATATAGAAGAAATATGTTGATAGAGAAAAAGAGATTCAAATTAACTAAAGCTTTGAATCATAAAGCAATATTTGACAGTTATCAAATTTGAATCAATATGAAAAATATTTAGGCATTATCGAACATTTTAAAGCTTTTACCAGTAAAATTTTTAATAACATATGATGTATTAACAATCAAGTTTCAAATTAACTAAATTTTATACATGTTTATTGTTTAATTTAAGTAATTAAGGAATTATTTACAGTTTTAATTTTTTTAATTTAAAAAATATTATCGAACGTCTGACCATATGATTTTTTTTATAATTGAATATGACTGAAAGCCGGATATACACTGTAAAATCTTAATTATTATTTAGTCTTTTCCTTGATTGAAAACATGAAATAAACAAAAAAAACAAATATATCTTCTTAAAGAGGATGTTAGATATTTTGCATATCAACACTTTGTAGTTATTTTAAATATGAACAATTTGGAGGGTCCAGCAAGTAAAACTCCACATGTGCTTTTCTATAAAAAAGCTCAGCTTCCTTTTCTCCATCCTCATTAAAAATTCTTAGTATCTTCTTCTCAAATCTCAACACAAAGAAAGTAAACAAAAGAATAGAGCTCTTATTCTCTCAAAATTAGAAGCATGGATTATTACGGAGTTTCTAAGAGTGAATATGAAAAGACAAAGAGGCCATTGCCGAGGCGCGGTCAAGTGAAAGCGAAGATCTTCTCCATGTTTATTCAGTCAATTACCACAAAATCATCTAAAAATGGAGAGAAATCAAGAGAGAGTAGCGGCGTCAGTACACCAATCACACCACGAAGTGGCTATTCATCGGAAGGATAGCTCAATTTCAATCTTCTTTTTTTATTTACATGTAGGGGGTTTGATATAGGAACTCATAATTTAGGGGGGAGATTTTGTATATATACACCCCTAGAAGAACTCCAAATGAAATGTTTTATTTCAATCGAGTTGTAGATGAAGGGACTTTTCTCTTCTTCTTCTTCTTCTTCTTCCTTTTTTTAAAAATTTACAAGGGAGATCTGCGACCATCCCTTTGTTAAGTTTTTATGTATGTTTTTTAATGCAGAAAGTAATACGGCAAGCAGAGGATACTTGTTTCTCGTTTCTTTCTTTTTTCCCACTGGGATCTGTATAGTTCATCTTAAATAAAGAGAAATTGAATTTGAAAAAATAATTATCTTTTCAGGCTAGTAGTTTGGTTGACACATTCAAACTTTAAACTTGCATAAAGAAACAGCTTTTAGTCTAATGATTAAGGACAATGACTTCTGTATCAGAGATTTTGAATTCAAAATTCAAATGAAAGAATTTAAAGTCATTTAAATTTGAATAAATTGACTTCTATCTTTGTCTAAAAAAAACTTTAAACCTGCATATCAATTCTGAGTATAAAACTTGATTTATCCGTATAAAACATATCAGATAGAAACAAGAAGATGCAGGACCTGCTCTTCTCGATCCTAACCGTCAAATTTAAGTCTTGCACTGCAGAAGCTGTATTTAATACAAAATTTTAGATCTTATCTGTCCATTTAAGATTCAACGGTCCAGATGGAAAATGCATGATCCTGCTCTTATTAATATAAGATCATTGGATACGGTTAATCATTATATTTACAAAAACAGGATAGTGAGTTCTTGCAATTACGCTAGAAGTTTCTGTTATTTTCTTTTTGTCTTTTTTTAGAAGCAATTTTTGTTATTGTCATTTTCAATTTTATTCAATTGTTGACATCGCTTACATCTTAGCGTATCAGCTTAAAAGGACTGTTAAGTGAGAGCGCATCTTTTTGGGGAAAAATACGATAATACACAAGCAAACTGAGCCTCACAACTCCCAAGAGTTAAAAAAAATGAGAGAGTAAAAAAGAGGGTTTGCCAAGTTTTTTTTTAAAAAAAAAACAAAAAAGAAGAAGAGAGTACAAACTAATTTACATGGTATACAATTTTATAGAGGAGAACGTAATGAGAAATCTTCACCGTTCAGTGACAGATTCAGAATTCAAGATTTTAGATTGTTTTGGATTCGAAATGATAGTCTTAAAAAAATATCTTATATGATCATTGTATAAAAAAATTCAAATATATAATCATTTTAAAAAAACCGTAATATATATAATTATTTTTTAATTTTCTTACAAAAAGTTCAGCTGAGTGCACCCCACTGTCACCATCCATACTTTTGGAATAAGCTTTTGTTGTTGTCGTTTTCTCTGAAATGAGGTGTAGTCGTGTAAAAGAGGTGCATCGAATCATTGAATTTGATGATTTTTCACCCTCCTCCATCATTTCCTTTCTTTTGCCATCTCTTTCTACTATTCTTTTTAGTATATAAATAGAGTTTACTGTTAGCTAATCAGATCTAATTTTACATATTTTGTAATTACGATTTGTCTTCCGAATGTTTCTCCTCACCACCATGCGATAATTTAGCGTGGATATTTTAATTTAATAATAAAGTATGATATTTTATTATGACATGGATCGATTTTTCTCACATTGAGTAATCAGAATTATGACTTTCGGTTTTGATGTGTGTGAGTGTGTGTCATATGTTTTAATGAGCTTTTCCTCTATACTAACCATTTGGTCTTGTGTACACTTCTTTGCGTTTATCTCTCCGTATATGTGGGTAAAAATTGTTTTTATATAATTATGCGGGAAATATGTGCTTTAGTTGAATTCTAGTTGACCGTTCAATTCAATGCGCGAGTTGTACTATACATTTAGGCCTCGTTCGGCCATTCGCACGCGAGTGGAAAATACAAAATTTACTCTTAGCTAATTATTTTTTTCCCACTCAAATAGTAAATTTTAGTTCAATTCCCATTTTTTTTTCCAGTAATGGGTCAGTTCCGAACAGGACCTTAAACTGAAACATGTTTTATATTTGAATTTATTTACATTTATTAAAATTTGTTTGAACTTATTTGCACTTATTTGACAGACGGTAGTAGTAAACTATTTTATTTGATAAACATTTATAAGTTCGACTGAAATGTATTTTTTGTGTTTTATGTTAGGATTTACGAGCTAGTTGTTGAGTTACAAGCTAACTCGAATTGTTGTAAGCTGAGCTCGAGTTGGTTTGCAAAATTCGAAAGTGTTGGGTGTAACGAATCGAGTCAGCTGAATTGTGACGAGCTCGAATTAGAGTTGAGTTCGACTAGCTCAAATTCGACTTGTATACAGTCCAAAATATGTGTTGGATGCACTATTCATACATCGTGGGTGAAACAATTAAGGTGCCCAAACACGAACTCATATATTTCAGCACACAAAAGAAGTTTCAAGCATGAGTTGGTTGCAACTTGCACACTTGTATTCCTCCAAAATCACCCACACAATTTATCACGTGGAAGTCTCTTTATTTCAGATTTTTTTCTTCTTATGAGCAAAAAATTGAAATTACATCTCCAATACATTAGCGATAGAAAAGTCAATTTCAAATCACATTTAATACGCTACTTTCAACTCAACAATATTTGTGATGATAATAATAATAATAATAATAATTTTTGGCTACAGATTTCTCTCTCTACCAAAAATTTGAATAGAAATTTAAAAGATTGGCCGGTATCAGCGAATCAAAATCAAATAATATATTATGTGGCTGATATTTTTGAATCCTTACTCAAATCTTGGTTGAGATATAAAACAACGGGTATCCAAACTTTATTTCCTTAAAAATCTAATTCCAAATGAAAAGTGAACAAAAACCGACAATTAGTGGCGTGATCCAATGAGCCCATGGCTGCTTTAATTCCACTTTAACCCCTATCCATCTTTATCGTTCCTACCTACTTCTCCTTGGTTGATGGCATGATTATCCGGATAATCAAATAACCAACACTTCGCACATCTCAAATTCCCTAATTTTTTTTATATAACTAAAATAAATTAAAAAATACAGACAATATTCGAATCAAAATCAGTAAATAGTCATTTCATAATCACAAATTTCGAAATCCCTGTCTCCGGAGTTGACTCCGAAATTACTGATTCCGGATTTTTACGACAACCACGTATGCAAATGTACTTTGCTTCTGAATTTAAAAAAGGTAAAGCGTTTGAATTGTCTATTAATAAAAGTTTTATTATGTCAATTAGTGAGTTGATTGTATTTAGGTAAGTTTTTGTATTGAATTCGACTGCGTTCGTCGGGACCTTAACTAGTTTTTTATCGTCATTAATCATTGAGTTGTAGATATTCGAGTCTATTTCCACCACGTTGAGTCTGATTAGCGATTGGAGAAATATGCATCTCAAATTTGGCCCATCTTCAATTTATATCTTAATTAGTATTTTTTTATCATGACTTTTCCAGATTTTATTTTGAACTGCTCATTTCGCCGATCACAAAACAGACTCGACGCGATGGAAGTAGACTCGAATATCTACAGCTTGATGGCTTGCGATGATAAAAAATACTAATTATGATCCCCATGAGTGTAGCCGAAGTTGTTACAAAAAATATTGTATGATTAGCATTTTTCTACAAACTTTGACTACGCTCGTCGGGCTCGTAATTAGATTTTTTTTATTGTTGCAAGTCATCGAGCTGTAGATATTCGAGTTTACTTCCATCGCGTCGAGTCTGATTTGCGATCGGAGGACCACGCATCTCAAATTTGGCTCCACCTTCAACTTATGTCTTGATTTGTAACTTTTTTATTATGTGTTTGCGTCAGAATCAATTTTGAATCGCTCGTTTCTCCGATCGCAAATCAGATTCGACGCGACGAAATTAGACTTGAACATCTACAACATGATATCTTACGATGATAAAAGGAACTAATTACGATCTCGACGAGCGCCACCGGAGTTTTACAAAAACTTACCTAAATAGAATACAACTTTTGTATTAAATTATTAGTATTTTTAATATTCAGACGTACAAAAGGTGAAACTTTTTTTATGCTTGACCTTAAGAAAATAAAAATAATATTTATGACT
Organism: Eleocharis quinqueflora; assembly: GCA_964058865.1. NCBI lineage: Eukaryota > Viridiplantae > Streptophyta > Magnoliopsida > Poales > Cyperaceae > Eleocharis > Eleocharis quinqueflora. The sequence continues at coordinate 100,311 of CAXKVX010001435.1, forward strand.
TTAGATTCAAATCTTTCGCAATGATGATCTTATTTTTTAACATTCAGGTTCATATGTGTTATCGAGACGCATGTGATCAGATTTTTTTTTGTTGAGAATTCGTATTGCTAAACGCATGCGTCTAGATAACAAATGTGAACGTGAACGTTAAAAATGAGGGTCATCTTTTTGAAATATTTGAATCCATAGTCATAGATGTTATTCTTTTTTTAAGTCAAACATAAAAAAAATTAACCTTTTGTACGCTAAATATTTAAATAATAATAATTTCATGCATGAGTTTAGTTGTATTTAGATAAGTTTTTGTAACGATTTCGATTGTGCTCATTGAGACTGTAATTTTTTTTTTATCGTTGCAAGTCATCAAACTGTAAATGTCTAAGTCTACTTTCACTACGTCGAGTCTGATTTGCGATCAGAGAAAGAGCAATTCAAAATTGATTTTGACGCAAACTCGTGATAAAAAAATACATATTAAGACATAAATTGAAGGTAGAGCCAAATTTGAGATGCGCGTTCATCTGATCGCAAATCAGACTCGATGGGATGGAAGTAGACTCGAATATCTACAAGTCGATGGCATGCGACGATAAATAAAACTAATTAGGATCCTGACGAGCGTAATCGAAGTTTGTAGAAAAAAATGTCATACTTAATTTTTTAACAACTTCAGCTGCGTCGTCAGGATCGTAATTAGTCTTTATTTATCGTCGCAATCCATCAAGGTGTAGATATTCGAGTCTACTTCCATCGCGTCGAATCTGTTTTTGTGATCAAAGAAATGAGCAATTCAAAATTGAATCTGACGCTAATTCATGATAAAAAATATTAATTAAGATATAAGTTGAAGATGGAGCCAAATTTTAGATGCACGTTCCTCCTATCGCAAACCAGACTCAACGTAGTAGAAGTAGATTTTGTGGTTTGCGAGTACATTTTGAATTTACTCGCAAGATGGAGCCAAATTTTAGATGCACGTTCCTCCGATGAAAAACCAGACTCAACGTAATAGAAGTAGACTCGGATTATTAAGTACCTAAACCAGACTCAACCAAATTAAAAAAATATTATATTGATTTACGACGACAAAAACACTAGTTGCGGTCCCGACGAGCGTAGTCGAATTCATTACAAAAATTTACCTAAATACAATTCAACTCATCAATTAAAATATTAATACTTTTATTAATAAATAATTTAGACGCTTTACTTTTTGAAAATTCAGACGCAAAGTAGCTCTGCATATGTGGCTGTTGTAAAAGTCTGGAATCAGTGAGTCTGTGATTCCGAAATGGATACTTTGATGATTTTGATTCGAATTTTTTTAACTTTATTTTGGTTATATAAAAAAATCGGCTCAAATTCTCAATTTTTTATTATGACTTGATTTTTTAAAATAAACTCCAGCAACTATAAAATATTTCTTGGGCTCATAAAAATAAAGTCAATTATTCAGATTAGAAAATTGAGGTTCAAATATTTAAATATGAAAAGAGATTTGACATTTTTGAACACATTACAAAAATGATGGCACTAAAACCCTACTCTTAAAATATACTGTGGTTAAATGTTTAAAATTCAATTAGTTTGTTTAATTGTGGAATAAACAAATAAAACTTTCACCAGCAGTGACCTGACTAACCTAATCTAAATTCCAGTTGGCTGCTTTTTGTGGTTGCCTTGCTTTAGATCACGCCTCGTCTTTTTCTCTCTCTCTTTTTGTTTGCTTTAGTAGTTGGCGATTAATTCACATCTCTCCTCGATATCTATAATATTCTAATCGAATTCTTCTAATGGGATATTATTATATTAGCTGTCTGAAATTAATTGGGCAGTGGGGCTGCTCAATTAAAACGTGGTTCAATGCACGAGGCGATAACGACGAACTTAGCCTTGAAGGAATCGAGCAAGTTGCTGAATAGTTCATGCTTAGCTGTCGACGCAAATGCAGGGACACGTGGCGCATGATGAGAGAGCTATAAAATATAAATCAATATAGTCAAGTGGTCAAGCTCAAGTCCAGTGAACTTTTTACTAAGTTAGATGATTAGACTTTTTTCAAAGAAGATGCATGAGAAGGAAAAAATATTTTTTTTATCATCAAGACAGTGTTAATATTATCACAATTTTTCTTTGTTGAAATCCTTTTTGTATTAGAGTCGAAAAATACATTACGTGTTCCGATCACTTGAATTAATATGAGAAAATTTTGGTCTATGAAACTCTTAAATTTCTAAATAATTGTCACATCGGTTATAGAAACTTATTCTTTCTTTAGTTTCTAAATTAATTTTTTTATAATTATAAAAATGATAGTGATAAAAGCAGCTAAGAGGTACGAATATTTCAATCAAATGATCAGAACGGTAGAAAATCTATCGCGCGACAGCTTTTTTTTGCTGCACGATAGATTTTCTACCGTATGACATTTTTTTTTAAATATATGAACAGTTGGATTTCTACCGTGTGGGAGGAAATGAATGTCTCATCCTACAATGTACAACAAATATAACCTCATAAAAAAATATTTGCGATAGTGGCTATATGACTAAATTAATTTCGAATATAACCATTAAATGTATTTATTAATGCATTAATAAATAAATAAATTAATATAATTCATGCTTGAGATAAATTGATGTATCAACGTGAACTATTTCTTAATGAAATGAAAAATTTGTTTTAAATTAAATTAATTAATTAAAAAACTTAGGTCATGACTAAAATAATTTTCTCTGCATAGTCATGATCGAAATATTTTTTTTATCAGTCATAACATAAAATACTTTTTAAACTTGAATTATGGTGAGGAAATGAATCGTGGCACGGTAGATTTCTATCGTGCGGCAAAAAACATGTCGCACGGTAGAAAATCTACCATTCTGACCATTCGATCGAAAAACTCGTACCTCTTGGCTACTTTTATCACTACTATTTTCATAATTACCAAATAAAAGCTAGTTCTAAATCCTCCATTCCCGAAACAAAAAAATTAGAATTTCTTAATTGTTACGTCAGCAAATACTACTAATGTTGTGGAAGACCGATCAATTTTAGCCAATGGTAAGACACGTCAGAGTTTATAAACTCTAAGAAAAATTGCTAAATAAGAAATTTTGAAGCTAAATTGCTAAATAAGAAACTCATCTACATATCTGAAACTCATTTAAAAACTGTCACATCAGATTAGAAACCTAAGAATTTCAGAGATAGAGATGCTCTGATGTATCTACACAATTTTCGTAACGTGTCAAAATTGATAGAAGAGAAATACGCTACACGTAGAAGACACATCACATGTAGATACGTTGTGTCATGCTACGATGTATATACGTTTGTGTAACATGTATGACGCATCCATTTTAAAATTTATTTGCAATGAATATTTGAACAATCTTATTTTAATTTTTTACCATTTATAAACATTCAAAGGTTGATCGTCTATCTATTGGATGATGTTTGCGTCTCTAAAATGAATATGTGATGTATACACGTCAATTTTAACCGGATGAGCCACATCACACTTCAGAACACGCAACAATATAGCTTATCCTGATCAGTCGAAACATGCCATTTTTATTATCAGATGATGACTTTACATTATCTAAATTTACAGTTGTTAAACACATAAAATTTGACACGATTTATTGGGAAAAAAGAGAGAGAGGACGGGTAGCTTATTATTGATTCCTCAACATACTAACAATATTTACGTTCTTTCGAGAATAAAGTATTTTTTAAATTAAGACGAACGTTTCACATATTATTTTTTGAGTGATATATAATGCATTTATTTGGAGATTATTCATATATTCTAGCTAATAAAACATTATATATCATTATTCTTATCTTTGTCTATTATTTTTCATCATTCTAAGATATTATTTATATAATATATACCTCTATTATATTTGAAACTTAAATTTTTATACTCGTCAAATTATTTTCGAACCCGCATCTACTATCATAGTTGTATACCGCGATTGAATAAAATTTAGACGGTTAGATTCGACTGCAGGAGATTGTATTTCTATATTTTTTTCATGTGAGATGCAAATGACATAGCCTCATAGCACCAATTTTCATTAGTAATTGACTGTTGAAATGGCAGGAGGCCGGGTGGCGGTTCGATTCCGGTTCGTTCCATCGAAATACATCTGGACCGGCTGGCAGTGGAGGCAAACCGGGTTGACAACAGTAATGGCTGCGAATAAAAAACGTCACTGAAATTCGGGCCCCACGGTTTGCGGGGACCCACTAGCTGTCTGAGGTCATGCGTATGACGTGCACTTGCTGACAAATGTATGCTGTCAGTATGTCACTGCCAGCTAACTTCCCCCGACTCAATTTCACATGGGCTCATTTGATTTACCACGGCGTCTATGATCTGATCCACGATGTTGCGGTTCACTGGCATGCTAGGTTGCAACTCGCAGAGGAACAATAAACAAAGTAAAACGGGTCTTTCGAAAGAATCTCAATATCTCAAGTTCGCTGAAGGAATTGGTCTTCGACTCTTCGCTGCTATGGGAGGGTGGTATATGGATTGTATTAATTAATGACAAAAATACCCCTATAGTCATCTGATTTGTGCAAATTTTGTCGACAGTATGACAGAAAGCTGCAATACTTTCAGGATAGCAGCGGATGCAGATTCTTGAAGATCAAGTTTTGTAAAGGTGCTTTCTAAATCCGTAAGCGGGCCCTTCATAAAAAACACAAATAATTAAAGGAGGTATAATTTCTCCGTTTCACATGTCAGTGTTTCACTAAGAAGTCGATCAACACACGGCCGCTTATCGTTCTTTTATAATTTTTTTGATATAAAGCATATCTCAAATTTTCAGAAGCGTATACCCACGTACCAGACCATGAAGCGGGTCGATAACTGACCACTCGCCTGCTAACACGTACGACGTGTGTTATTATAATAAGATTAATCGTACGTCCGCTTATTAGGATATTGGAAAGAAAAATGGGTAATACGAACAGTCTTCCTAACTTTGTTTTCGATTTGTGTTCTTCTAACTAATTTTAGCAAACGTATCAAAGAATAAAAAACGATAAAAATTCAAAGTTGGATCACGCGTACTCTTGTGAACATTTTCATCATATGCAATATTCTGAATGTTTTCATGACTCGTATATCATGTATAAACGAAATAATAAGGAATTCAGATTTATTGAAATATGTGTGCATACTAGTTGTTTCAAATATGTTGTATATTGAAAAGTATGTATGATATACAAAATACTTTCAATAATAATGTTAATCAGAGAATAGAATGTAGATTTAATAAAAATAGTGTTCAGATTTAGTTGAAACAAGTATTTATATTAAATATTACACATTTATCCATACCTTTGTCGTGTGTGATAATTGATATCATGTGAATGATATGCTAACGATTGTCGTTTTTTATAATTTCATCGTCGTTTATAACAATTTCTTGTTAAAGCGAGAATAGAACAGAGAAAATAATGAATAAAGAAAAAAGAAGAAGAAAAATGCATTTGGAAGAGAAAGAAAAATGTATTAAAAAAGATATAAAACAAAATAAAATTAAGACGAAAAACGACAACGAAAAAAAAGGAGAAAAATAGAAAAGTAAAAAAAATTCTAAAAAAATTGTTGAAGAAACCGACACAATCCAACACGTAAAAAAGCCAACCCGTGCATACATCACGTTGTCAAGTTGTTGGTTCTTTCTACAAAGGGCCCCCTCAAAGATAGGATAAAAAATACAATCAACCCCCATTTAAATAGCATTCAAGAGTTCAAGTCTTGCTAATTAAGTGCTCACAACCACCAGTACACTTCATTATTGACACACTGAATGGGTGCGAAAATGCCAGGCAACAGACACGGCAGCGGGAGTACTAAGCCGAGGAACAAGCCGAAGGGCAACCCGTACCCGGTACGAGGCACCATCAAGGGGCAGATTGTCAAGGATATCGTCGAGATCTTCACCGGCGGCAGTGGTAGTGGAAATGGAGGAGGAGGTAATTAAGTAAGGAAAATGAGGTTATGCATATCATGCAACTGCTCCTTTAATCTCTAATTAATTCTCTATCACTGTATTAGTGTGGCTAATTATTAGAGGTTAGGCTAATAGGGATTAGGTTTCCTTTCAATAATCATGAGAAGTACTCTGTGTTGTGGGGATGGGGTGGAGGGATGCAAATCCTTGGCTTTTGAGCCGTTGCTTTGCTTTTGCTGTTATGTAAATATAATCTAAGCTTGTGTTGATGGCAATAATGAATTAATGAGATTATGAGAACTAATTTTCTTGTTCATGTGCGTATTCCGGAATCAGATCTTGTACCGCGCAGTAGATCTGAACCCTTCAATTGTATCAACATTGGTGCAAATTAAACTTCAAAATTACAGCTTACTCTGAATCAAATCTACAGCGTTGTTCTGGGCCCTTGGATCGTGTCGCGCGGTACCAGATAAGCTCCCGCGTATTCCAGTAATTCTGTCGTTGTTTTAAAAAATTCCAACTTCTTTTCACGGTTCTAGATAGATTTTTTAGAAAGAAATGAGAGTTTTAACCTCAAATGTCATTAAACAGATTGCTCAATCGTGATCAAAATGAGTAAAAAACAAAAAAAAAAAATACAAAAATTAAGGGTGTACATGGATTGGATTGGTGGGGTTTCGGTTAATTTTTTAATACTGTTAATACTGTTCCAATCCATAATCAATTTGAATACTGTTAATACTGTTCCAATCCATAATCAATTTCAATAAGTAAAAAAAAAAAGCAAATTCAATTCATAATTTTTTTGGAAGCTGAGTTTCGCAAATTTTAATGTTTCTTTTAAAATAATAATACGCCTATTTACTTAATTAAAATTTTAAAATAAAAACAAAAAAATAACTCAACTAACATTTAATTAAATACGTTTCATGAAAAATTAAAGTAGCATCATCCATAGAGATGTCATTGTCATTCATATGACCAATTATAGGATAGTACAAAATCAAATAAAATTTTATTTTTGTGCTGCAAAATAATTACTTACACATGACGCTATTAGGTTGAATTCTTCAAATGATAACGGCAACTCGGCAACAAAATTAATTAATTAATTAATGTGTTGGATAAATTGACGATTATAGAGATGACGTTGAGAAAATAGTAATACTGTAATAGAGATGTTTCATTTGGAAGCTTCTTATATGTGAAACCAGATCCACTGTATGTATATACCATATCCAGCAGGAATCTATTAATTTTACTTGTCTGGATTTACAGCTAGTGCATGAATTTCTTGAAAAAAAAGATTGATGTTGGCATGTTGCTTTTTTCTTCTTCTTTATTTAAATATAAATTCAATGTGATCCGATATTTTTGGACTTTTTTTGTATGCAACTAAACCAAGCATGCTTCTTTCCAGCTGTTTCCAATTGTTATTATTAAACTTTAGACCAGTCAGAGTCGGGTCCGAATCTGCATTATTTTAAGGGAAAAGAGGGTTCTATTATTCATTTATGTACCGTCGGATTAAAAATAAACGGTATAATCATCATAGATGAAATTTAGAAGAATTTTTTGATATTGATCTGATTCATTCATTATAAATTAACGATTCAGATTAAAAAAAAAAATTAGGAGATCTCAATCCGTCAGAGTCAGGTGACTAATGGCTAAGATTCCTAATTTCTTCATTTCTTGTGCACTAACTGAAGTATTACTTTTTTTATTTATGTTTTTGTATTGTATTTAGTAAGGGCAGTACATGGGCAGATTCAGAATTTTCGACAGAAAGAGATAAGATTTATAAATTTTTTTCAGGGAAGGCAAAATAACACATATTTTCAAATATACATGATTATTTCGCAAAAAAATCGAAAAATCGCACAAATACACTAAATTATTTTGCAAATTTTTTTTCAAGAAAGACACTTGCCCCGGACTACCTGCATCTGCTCCTGAGACAGTGCTATATCGAGGTCAAGATGTTTAATTCTGAGAGCAGAGAGAAACTATTGCATTTTTTCTGCCTGATTTGCCTTTGTTATATAGTTTTCTTATTTTGAAGGAAATAAGTATGTAAATAAACTTGACCTAGCCGTTTCAAGATCGCTTTTGTTATTCTGAAATATAATTAATGACATAAAGGTGTATGACAAATTAAAAGACAACATGAATATCTGTTTTGAGGATTAAATTTTCTTTTTCCTATCATTTGTTAAACATTTTTTTCTATGGATTGTTAACAACAACCATTGCATTATTATTTATTAGTGGTTCATTTATTTTAAAAATGTGATTTTTTTTTTTCAAATTTGAATTATGTTGATCTAAAAAATGAAGTATGAACAAATTAGCAAATTAAAAAATGCTACATTTTTGTAAGAGGTATTAGCGTCTACCCTTCCATGCTTGTGCAGAAATTTTAAGATATTATATATAGGAAAAATTAATGTACCAATGTAAACTTTTATGTACCTTAGGATTTTGTTATAACCATATTTTCATATTTTATTATAATTTTTATTGTCAAATATTTTTAAATAACATTAATACGTGGAGAAACACACTTCAATTGAACCATTGTAATTTAGAATATATACACAAACAAATATAGGGATAATATATATAATTATATTAACTCCTAAAATATTTCTACAACAATATTAATATCTAGAGACACGCATTGATTGATCACAAGTGGGCAAATTGAACTAATGCATTAGAAGATATACAACATAAAGATATATATAATAATTATTATTAAACTTTCAAATATTTCTTAAATAATTTTAGAATACTATAGTGATTTGAATTCTATTCTTTTATTTCACGGTTTCACCTATCATCTATGACAATGAACCCTCACATAAAGCGGGTTGCACGTGTCATAGGTGGTAGGTGAAATAGTAGAATGGGACAAGGAACGAAGCCAGAGATTTGAATAGGGATGAGCGATTTTGAAAAAAAGTTTCAGAATGAGGCAAAAATTTATAATTATTTCTCAATACACGTATGTTTCTATAATTTTTTTTTTCAAAAATGCATGAATTTAGAAGTACATTTTCTATTTTTTTGTGGTAGGAGTTGGCCGCTCTTGCCACAATGTGGCTTCGTCCCTGGGCATCATAAATTTTTCCATAATTTTTAATACAGACTTTATTTATAGTATATGAAAATAATGTGTTTTAATCTTACATTGGCGTATTTTTTTTGATGATTTTCATAACGTTCTGATTCATTTTTATTTGCATGCGAAGAATGAAGAACGATTTTGAATCAGTTAGAAGTTGGAGGACAAATAAAGATATATGATAGCTAAATGTGCTGAGACCATTTTTTTCTTTTTATCTAGTAGTTAAGAACAACGCGCTTTCAAAAAGAGATTGTAAATTCGAAACACACTTTTGAAGACTTTAGATCTATGTTGCACGAATGAGAATGCGGGTATCGTTTATGACACGATACATATGTGGCGATACGACAATTTAAAATATCTTTGATACAACTGCAGCTATATATATTAAATTTTAATTAAACAAAATAATTTAATACATTCAAAGATAATATATAAGTGAATACATATAATAAAAACTATTATATATACAAGAAAATGTTACAGTTTTTTTCTCCCTGCTCTCCAAACAATTTTCCTTCGTATTAATGATTTTCTTTACGGACTTATCAGAAAAGGTTACAGTTTTTTTTGTTTTTGTTTTTAAGATCATCAAAAAAGTTTGCGAGCTTAACTAAAAAATATTAAAATAAAATTCTATTCAAATTACAAATTTGAATCATTAAAATCGATCAACATAACGAGTGATGAGTTTGCGTAATATAGTTATAGTTTTTTATTTTATTTAATTCTAAGAAGTAAAAAGTTAAACAATGAATGCATGAAAATAATTCATAAACTTTCAATATTTTGACCGCTTGATTTTGTATTAAACAAATTAATAAATTAATAAATTTGATATATAAACACATAAATCGTTATGTAAATCGATTTTAACAGTCCAAATTTTCATTTATATTTGATTTTAATATTTTTAGTTAAGCTTATCAAACTTCTGAGCTTAGAAACATCTAACTTTAATCGTTAGTAAACAGTGATTAAAATTTAGTTCGTATTAATGATTTTCTTTACAGATTTGTCATAAAAGGTTGCATATTTTATTATACTGTTCATTTAAATAATCAGACAATTAGCGGCTGTAAGTTATCTTTAGTTAATTAAACCTCGCTGAGATGAGAAACGATGATTAGGATCATCCGAAAGTTAAAAAAAAAATAACAATTTTCCACATTTCAATAATTTGGAAGTAAAGAATTAAATATTTGGATTTTGGAAATTCTGTAACAATACAATTAATTCTCAATATGCGTTTCAGTATTAGAAAAAAAATATATATACTTCACACTTCGGTACTCAATGGGATAGACGGCATTTTCTAGAAAGACAACATTGTTCTAGAAAGACATTCAACCTTTCGTATGACAAAAATATAGCATATTAAAACAATGTGTTTTAAGCTATATTTTTCAAATTTCATTTTTATAATAATAAAACAAATTATGATGATTAAATACATTTACTAGACATATATGGTGCGTTTGGATCTGATAAAATAGCACTATTTTGAAAATAGCGACTATTTTTTATACAGTAACCAATCCAAATGTAAAACGACTGTTTATGGTTAGCGAGCTAACTAACCCAACCTTTTGGGTAGGGGTGCAATCGGATTGGATATTTATCCGATTATCCGGATTCGGATCCGGAATTTTACGGATATCGGATATTTTCGGATACAGATACGGATGATTTTTTATCGGATACAGATAGGAATACGGTTTCGAATTTTGAACCGGATACGGATACGGATTCGGATAATTATCCGAATCCGGAACTTTCGGATATTCGGATATCCGGTAAATATGTCATCCAAAGTCCATTGTATTTATGTTTATTTTTTTATAGCTAAGTAAATTAATTATTTAATTGTTTCAAGGTGTGCGTGATCACATAATGAAGATGAGAGACATGGTTGCTCAACTGAAAAATCTGGAAGTAGAGATTACTGAGTCGTTTCTTGTTTACTTTATTCTGAATACTCTTCCTGTTCAATATGGTCCTTTCAAGATCTCTTACAACACACATAAGCAGATATGGTCCATAAATGAATTGATGGCCATGTGTGTTCAGGAGGAGAACCGTTTGATTATGGAGCAGGGTGAGAGTTCTCATATGGCAGAACATGCAGCAGAAACAAGTAACAAGAATAAAGGTCCTGGCTATGGCAATCAGTCCAAGAAGTCCAACCAGAAAGGCAAAGGCAAGGGTTCAGTCCCTCCTCAGCCTGACATCAAGAAGGACATGAAGTGTTATTTCTGTAAGAAGAAAGGGCACATGAAGAATGATTGTATGAAGTACAAGGCTTGGCTGGAAAAGAACGACAAGAAGAAGGAAGGTATGTTCTCTACTAATGTTTGTTATGAATCTAATATGGCTGATGTTCATCATGATTCGTGGTGGGTTGATTCAGGTTCAACAACTCACATTTCTAATTCCTTGCAGGGGTTTCTGGACCATAGGAAACCAGTGGGAAATGAGCAGTTCATCTATTCTGGAAACAAGTTGAAGTCGCTCGTTGTATCTATAGGGACATATAGATTAGTCCTATCTAGTGGATATGTATTGTATTTGAATAAGACTTTTTATGTGCCAAGTTTCGCTAGAAACTTGATATCTGTATCAAGACTTGTACCATATGGATATGCATTTCAGTTTATGGATTCATACTTTAAGTTATTGTATAAATCTGATGTGATTGGTACTGGTGATTTATATAATGGTCTTTATCAAATATCTTTAAGTAATTCCCATAATGCTTTGAATGTTAGTAATAAACGTTGCATGATGAATGATAACTCTTCTATGTTATGGCACCGGAGATTAGGACATATCTCCATAGAGCGAATTAAACGATTAGTAAAAGAAGGAGTACTTAATGCTCTGGATTTTACTGATTTTCAGACTTGTATTGATTGCATAAAGGGAAAGCAAACAAACATGTCAAAGAAAGGTGCTAAAAGGAGTACCGAGCTTTTAGAAATAATTCATACCGACATATGTAGTCCAGATATTGATATTCATGGTCAGAAATATTTCATTACTTTTATTGACAATTTCTCACGATACATGTATCTCTATGTGCTTCATAATAAGCATGAAGCGTTGGATGTCTTTAAAGTATTTAAGGCAGAAGTAGAGAAACAAACAGGAAAACAAATAAAAATAGTGAGATCGGATAGAGGTGGTGAGTACTATGGTAGATATACGGAAAATGGACAAGCACCAGGCCCGTTCGCTAAGTTCCTTGAGGAAAATGGGATAGTTGCCCAATACACCATGCCAGGTTCACCTGATCAGAATGGTGTAGCGGAACGTAGAAATAGAACATTGCTGGATATGGTGCGGAGCATGATTAGCAGCTCCAAACTTCCTAAATCTTTGTGGATAGATGCACTTAAGACGGCTGTGTACATATTAAACAGAGTTCCGACCAAGGCTGTTTCTAAAACACCTTTTGAGTTATTTAAAGGTTGGAAACCGAGTTTGTACCATGTACGCGTATGGGGTTGCCCGTCTGAAGTTAGAGTGTATAATCCGCAAGAACGGAAATTAGATCCTAGGACCATTAGTGGATTTTTTATAGGATATCCTGAAGGGTCTAAGGGTTATAGGTTCTATTGTCCATCACATACGACTAGGATTGTGGAATCAAGAAACGCCAAGTTTCTTGAGTATGATCAGATTAGTGGGAGAGATAGACCTTTAGTAATTGATCATACAGATATATCTTCTTCTTCTGGTACGAATTTGGATTTGGGTAATGACACTTCTTCAGACCCAATGAGTGTTGATAATCCTATAAATGTCACAAATAATCCAATCAAAGAAATTCCACAATCAGCCGAAATAGGTCAAGTTGAACGCCCTGATTCAACATTAAGACGATCTAATAGAGAAAAGAGATCGGCCATTGCTAGTGATTATGAAATCTATCTTCAAGAATCTGACTTTAACATCGTAGTTGAGAATGATCCAGAAACGTTTTCAAAGGCAATGAATTGCAGACAGTCCACATTATGGTATGATGCCATGAAAGAAGAGATGAATTCTATGACACAAAATAAAGTCTGGGATTTGGTCGAGTTACCAGATGGTTATAAACCTATTGGTTGTAAATGGGTTTACAAGACCAAGAAGGATTCATCAGGTAACATTGAACGCTATAAGGCCAGACTCGTCGCCAAAGGATTTACTCAACGCGAAGGTGTTGATTACACGGAGACATTTTCTCCTGTATCGAAAAAGGATTCTCTTCGTGTGATTTTGGCTATAGTGGCTCATTTTGATTTTGAGCTTCATCAAATGGACGTGAAAACAGCATTTCTCAATGGAGATCTCGAGGAACAGGTATACATGAGACAACCTGAAGGATTCTCCTCTAAAGACAGTGAGCATTTAGTATGCAAGTTAAAGAAATCTATATATGGTTTGAAACAAGCTTCCCGCCAATGGTACTTGAAGTTTCATGAGGTTATTTCTACATTTGGCTTTGTAGAGAATATCATGGATCAATGTATATACCAGAAGGTCAGTGGGAGTAAAGTTTGTTTTCTAGTTTTATATGTGGATGATATTCTGCTTGCAACTAATGATATGGGATTTTTGCGGGAGGTGAAACAATATCTTTCTAAGAATTTTGACATGAAGGATATGGGTGAAGCATCGTATGTCATTGGCATAAAGATTACGCGGGATAGACAACGATGTATTCTTGGATTGTCACAAGAAGCCTATATTAATAAGGTATTAGAAAGATTTAGAATGAAGGATTGTTCACCTAGTCCTGCACCCATTGTGTATGGTGACAAATTCAATTTGAATCAATGTCCAAAGACTGACTTGGAAAGGAATCAGATGACAAACATTCCATATGCTTCTGCGGTAGGGAGCATCATGTATGCTCAAGTTTGTACAAGGCCTGACATTGCTTTTGCTGTTGGAATGTTGGGACGCTACCAGAGCAATCCGGGATTAGACCACTGGAAAGCTGCTAAGAAAGTTTTGCGATACCTTCAAGGTACAAAAGATTATATGCTTATGTTTCGACGAACTGATGAATTTGAGGTACTCGGCTACTCAGATTCAGACTATGCTGGCTGTCTTGATTCTCGTAAATCAACTTCAGGATACATTTTTATGTTAGCCGATGGAGCTGTGTCATGGAGAAGTGCCAAGCAGACATTAACTGCTACTTCTACTATGCAAGCAGAGTTCGTTGCGTGTTTTGAGGCTTCATCTCATGGTGTTTGGTTAAAGAGTTTCATATCTGGAATTAGTATTATAAATTCTATTTCTAAACCCTTGCGGATTCTGTGCGACAATACAGCTGCTGTCTTTTTGGCCAAGAACAATAAAAGTGGAAGTCGAAATAAACATATCGACATAAAGTATTTGGCATTAAGAGAGCGGATAAAGGAAAATAAAGTGGTCATTGAGAATGTGCGCACAGAAAATATGCTAGCTGATCCTTTGACTAAAGGCATGCAACCAAAGTTATTCAAGGATCATGTGATTAATATGGGATTAGGATCTGTTATGTAAATATATTTATATTTATGTGTGATACATATATGAAACTCATGAGATTGTTATTAAATATTGGATGTTTTCTTTTATGTTGATAATGTGCACAGATTTTAATTTGATATCAAAGGATAAGAAATACATCATAAAGTAAGACCTAGAATAAACATAAGGTTTATTCATCATGTAAACATCATATAAAGGTTAACATTGAAAGTTAGAAATTACACGTAATGCATGGAAGGTAATACTCGCCTTAATTAAGAGAACTTACCGCCATGATTCTTGTATTTTGTTTCATTCAATTTTAACATATAGATTAAGGGGTTAAAGTATTCGAAAGGTGATGAGATCAAGTGGGAGAATGTAAATTAATTTTATTAATTTAAAATTAATTTAATGGTTGTGATCTCATCAAGCTAATGGACGGTTCAGATTATGTCCAGATTATGCACCCTTTTATGAGAAGGCACCTAAGGCACCTTTCTGGCTCACCCTTATCTGATGTTATTTAAATACATCTCTCCTTGATGGCAGGAGTTAGTGTGTTATTTCCGGTTTCTCTCTCCTCTTTATTCCTAACAGATTATTGAGAGAGATTAAGTGAGAAGAGAAGGTCTGGACTGATCCCCTGAGGCGCACCATCAAGAGACGGGGTTCATATCAGTCTAGTGATTTCAGATTCTCATCAAGAATTCTGCATAAGCAATGGCTGGAGGTTAGACGTTATGGTCTTAATTAAATTCCGCATAATTAATAAAGTCTTACATTTAATTGATGACAAAGTTGTTAATTACTTGCATTATTTCAGTTTTATAACTTTTTTTATCCAAAATATCCATTTCTATTATTAGGGACTCTCGTTTGCCTACTCGTGCTCAAATTATATACATCCAAAGATAGGAATCCAGTTGAAAAAAGAAAAGATGGGCTCCAATACATAATCTGTGGCACCTTGCAACTCATCCAAAAGGTCATCAATTATGAATATGAAATATTTGTTCTTAATTGTATGGAAATCAAGATGTCTGTAATCCACACATAACCTCCAACTCCCATCTTTCTTTTTCACCAACAGTACAGGTGATGCAAATGATTGGTAGAAGGTCTAATCACTTCATTTTGCAATAATTCCTCAATGATTTTATCCAGTTCAAGTCTTTGAAAATGAGAATACCTGTAAGGTCTCAAATTCAATGGTGGAGTGTCAGGCTTGAGGATGATTTGGTGATCAATAGCTCTCTGTGGAGGCAACCCTTCAATTGCTGAGAATATCTCAAGAAATTGATTCAAGACTGCTTGTATTTCAGGCAAGATAGAATTGGTACTGGTTTTTGTTCCTGTGCATAGCCATATGCGAGTCATCATGACTTCACTCTCCTCTTCCATTTCCCTGTGCATATCAATGGCCTGACACATGGTTACATGAGCTTCTTCTTTGTGTACTTACAGCTTGACATTTTTACAATTGTGCTCAAATTCAATTCACTTTTGCCCCAGTCTATTTTCATTGGTTCCAGCTGAGTTAACCAATCGATCCCCAAAATTCCATCATATCCATTTATAGGGAGCATCCTCAAATCACTACATAACTCATACCCTTGAATTGAAAATTTTAAAGAAACACACTGTGAATCTGTCACCATCTTGCTGCCATTAGCTATCATTACTATCAAGGGTATAGTTTGTGAATTTGACAATTAAGCCCTTGTAAGACATTTGGTCAATGAAGCTATGCGTGCTTCCACTGTCAATCAATGCTTACACATGAATTTTCCCTATTAACCCCTTGAATCTCATAGTATTGTTGGTAGGCATACCAGATGTGGTGTACAAAGAAACCACAACTTCTTCTGCCACTGTTTGCTCCTCTTCAGTAGGGTTTGAGTTAGTACTACTGTTTGTGGGAGTAGACCCTTCTGAGTGAAATTCTTCTTGACCCAAGAGGATCTGAACTCTAAATTTGCACTGGTGCCCTACAAAATATTTTTCACCATATTTGTAGCAAAGTCCCAGTGCTTTTCTTTGATAAAAAAGGTACCTTTCGAGCACTTTGTACCAGACTCTTATGTTCAGTATTTTTAACCCACTTCTCGGATAGTCCTCTTGCATTGAATATGTTAGAATAACCATTGTTTTTAGGGGGTATTTTGAGTCTTTTGTATTGAGTCTTCTCTGTTGTCTCCATATGAAGAGCATACTCATATGCATCCTCAAGAGAAGTTGGTTTGAAGGCTTTGAGATAAGGCTTAATTTTCTCTTTTAGCCCCATCACAAATGAGTCAATATAATCAACTTCAGAGAAATTGCGATTTTCTAATTGCAATTTGGCTTTAACTCGTTCAAATTGCTCCACAGATCCTAGTTGATTAAGAAGTTTGAGTTCTTCTAAAGCACTTTGACTACTTCCTTTCTGAAATCTTCTCAAAACCAATTTGATTAAGAGGAACCAATCTGATGGTTCATGATCTAAGATATAGCCCTCATACCATTCATAGGCCTTGTCTTTGGAATGTAAGGTTGCAAATATGGTTTTATATTTGATCAGGTATATGGTATAGCTCAAAGTTGGAACTACACTTTCTAACCTATTCTAATGGTTGATCCCCATTGAAAACTGGGCAATCTGATATGGGCAGCATGAAACGATCATCGTTTTGATGTGTGCCCCCTCCCTGATGCAAACAAGCATTTCGATGGGTTGATAAGGCATAGTCTGGTTCTGAATCGACATAAACCAGGGGGTCCTTGTGGTGTTTATGATCACAAAGGATAACCTCCCAGTTGACATCCATAGCAGCTAATTTTTTAGTGAAACTCTGGTCCAATCGAGTTGAGCTCTCTTGGATCTTGTTTTCAACATCCTGTAGGAGTAGTGCTTGCGTTTGAGCTTCCTTGAGGCGCAATTTCTCCATGACTACCTCAAATCTGCTATCGAAATCAACTCTCATCTGATTCTGCTGAGCACCGATATCCATGGCAGTAGCACTTCGTGATTGTGGCATAAAGGTTTTCAGATCGAAAAGGGAAGTATGAAAGAAGGTATATCATAGCCCGATGTGAGATCGTTACGGGTCTGATACCAATTGTTATAATCTCAGATGGATCAATTATGAGATAATAAGAAGAAAATTGATATGCTAAATATAAAGATAAGAGCATTGGATTGAATAAGAAGTTTTATTGAATATCTCATAAATTACAAGGAAATTGGGATAGAAAATAAGAGCATAACATGATATGTGAGTTCAACATTCAACAACATAGCTCACAAATGCGAAATATGCCTTTATATATCTCAGGCATTTACAAGGACTAAAATGTAAATATGAAAAGATAATGGGTAGATTAGCAAAATGTGCTATCCTAGCTGATCCCAACAAACTGATCAATCTGTCTCCTAACCAACTGCCTCGCTCCTCCCCATTTCAGCGGAATGGACTTGTCTCTTCTGACGATTGGGTCCCCTTGGCAGCGATACAGCCCCTTCTCTGTCTGTTGGCTTGGCCCGTTCATTAGGCCCAGTATTGCTCCTGCCAGCCCAGTATTTCCCGCCAGCCTATTCTTCTCCTTAACTCCAACGGCTAAGTCATGGGTATCGATTTGAATAGTTGATAAATTACTTCATTTATGGGTGGAAAACATTCAACAAAATACTGCAAAGCATCTTATCCAGCAACAAGAAGTGTTTCAGATTCGAGTACTTCATTTATGGGTGGTAACCATTCAAGAAAACTCCAAACCTTTCAGGAAACCACCACGACGAATTGTAGAATACCTCTCTAAGCACTTCATGACTATTACTTCATTTATGAGTGATAAACATTCAAGAAAACACTCTAAAGCATCTTATCATGTTACGAGAAGTATTTCTGATCTGAGTACTCATTTATGGGTAGTAACCATTCAAGAAAACTCCAAACCTTTCAGGAAACCACCACGAAGAAATGTAGAATACCACTCTAAGCGCTTCATTATTATTACTTCATTTATGGGTGGTAAACATTCAAGAAAACTCTAAACCTTTCAGGAAACCACCGCGAAGAAATGTAGAATACCACTCTAAGCACTTCATGACTATTACTTCATTTATGGGTGATAAATATTTAACAAAAGACCACAAAGCATCCTATCCTACTACCAGAAGTGTTCTTGATATGATTACTTCATTTATGAGTGGTAACCTTCCATGAAAACTCGAAACCTTTCAGGAAACCACCACGAAGAAGCATACAATATCATAAAAAGTGCTTCATGTCTGATTACTTCATTTATGGGTGGTAAACATTTAAGAAAACACCTCAAAGCATCTTATCCTACTACGAGACGCGTTTCTGATCCGAGTAAATTTATGGGTTGTAACGTTTCAAAAAAACACCAAACCTTTAAGGAAACCACCACGAAGAATTGTAGAATACGACTCTAAGCGCTTCATGACTATTACTTTATTTATATGTGGTAAGCATTCAAGAAAATACAGCACATCATCTTATCCTGCTACGAGAAGTGTTTCTCATCCGAGTACTTCATTTATGGGTGGCAACCTTTCAATAAAACTCCAAAACCTTTCAGAAAACCACCACGGAGAAATGTTGAATACCACTTTAATCGCTTCATGACTATTACAACATTTATGGGTGGTAAACATTCAACAAAACACCACAAAGTATTTTATCATGCTACGAGAAGTGTTTCTGATCCAAGTATTTCATTCATGGGTGGAAACCATTCAAGAAAACACCACAAAGCTTTCAATTCTACTATGAGAAGTGTTTCTTATCCGAGTACTTCATTTATGGGTGGTGACCTTTCAAGAAAATTCCAAACCTTTCAGAAAACCACCACGAAGACATGTAGAATATTACTCTAAGTGCTTCATGACTATTACTTTATTTATGGGTGGTAAACCTTTAAGAAAACACTGCAAAGCATCTTATCATGCTACGAAAAGTGTTTCTTATCCGAGTACTTAATTTATGGATGGTAACCTTCAAGAGAACTCTAAACCTTTCAGGAAACCACCACGAAGAAATGTAGAATACCACTCTAAGCGCTTCGTAACTATTACTTCATTTATGGGTGGTAAACATTTAACAAAACACCACAAAGCATTTTATCCTGCTACGACAAGTGTTTCTGATCCGAGTACTTCATTTATAGGTGATAACCATTCAAGACAACACCACAAAGCATCTTATCCTACTAACATAAGTATTCATGATATGATTACTTCATTTATGAGTGGTAACCTTCCATTAAAACTCTAAACCTTTAATGAAACTCCCACGATGAAGCATAGAATACCATTCTAAGTGCTTCATGTGTGATTACTTCATTTATGGGTGGGAAACATTCAAGAAGACACTGCAAAGCATCTTATCCTGCTACGAGAAGTGTTTCTTATCCGAGTACTTCATTTATTGGTGGTAACCTTTCAAGAAAACTTCAAACCTTTCAGGAAACCTCCATGAAGAAATGTAAAATACCACTCTAAGCGCTTCATAACAATAACTTCATTTATGGGTGGTAAACATTTAACAAAACACCACAAAGTATTTTATCCTGCTACGAGAAGGGTTTCTGATCCGAGTACTTCATTTATAGGTGATAACCATTCAAGACAACACCACAAAGCATCATATCCTACTAACATAAGTGTTCCTGATATGATTACTTCATTTATGAGGGGTAACCTTCCATTAAAACTCAAAATGATTCATGAAATCACCACAAAGAAGCATAGAATATCATTCTAAGTGCTTCATATCTGATTACTTCATTTATGGGTGGTGAACCTTAAAAAAAACACCACAAAGCATCTTATCCTGCTACGAGAAGTGTTTCTTATCCGAGTACTTCATTTATGGGTGGTAACCTTACAAGAAAACTTCAAACCTTTCAGGAAACCACCACGAAGAAATGTAGAATACCAATCTAAGTGTTTCATGACTATTACTTCATTTATGGGTGGGAAACAGTTAAGAAAACACCGCAAAGCATCTCATCCTGTTACGAGAAGTGTTTCTGATTCGAGTATTTCATTTATGGGTGGAAACCATTAAAGAAAACTCCAAACCTTTCAGGAAACCACCATGGAGAAATGTAGAATACCACTCTAAGCTCTCTTCATGACTATTATTTAATCTATGGGTGGTAAACATTCAAGAAAACACCGCAAAATATCTTATCCTGCTATGAGAAGTGTTTCTGATCCGAGTACTTCATTTATGGGTTTTAACCCTTCAAGAAAATTTTGGAAACCCCCACGAAGAAATGTTGAATTCCACTCTAAGCACTTTATGACTATTACTTCATTTATGGGTGGTAAACATTCAACAAAACACAACAATTCATTTTATCATGTAACGAGAATTGTTTTTGATCCGAGTACTTCATTTATGAGTGATAACCATTCAAGAAAATAACACAAAATATCCTATCCTACTACTAGAAGTGCTCCTGATATGATTACCTAATTTATGAGTGGTAACATTTCATGAAACCAACACGAAGAATTCTAGAATACCACTCTAAGCGCTTCATGTCTATTACTTCATTTATGTGTGGTAAACATTCAAGAAAACATTGCAAAGCATCTTATCATGCTACGAGAAGTTTTTTTGATCTGAGTACTTCATTATGGGTGGCAACTATTCAAGAAAACACCACAAAGCATCCTATCCTACTAACATAAGTGTCCAGATATGATTACATCATTTATGAGTGGTAACCTTCTAAGAAAACTCTAAAGCTTTTTTGGAACTACCACGAAAAATCATAGAATACCATTCTAAGTGCTTCATGTCTGATTACTTCATTTATGGATGGTAAACATTCAAGAAAACACAAAAAGCATCTTATTTTGTTACGAGAAGTGTTTCTTATCCGAGACTTCATTTATGGGTGGTAACCTTTCAAGAAAACTCCAAAACCTTTTAGGAAACCACAACGAAGAAATGTAGAATACCACTCTAAGCGCTTCATGACTATTACTTCATTTATGGGTGGTAGACATTCAAGAAAATACCGCAAAGTATCTTTTCATACTATGAGAAGTGTTTCTGTCCGAGTACTTCCTTTATGGGTGGTAACCTTTCAAGAAAACTCCAAACCTTTTAGGAAACCACCACGGAGAAATGTAGAATACCACTGAGAGTGCTTCCTGAAAACTCCATCTTACTACGAGAATGATTCCTGATATGATTACTACATTTATGAGTGGTAACATGCGAAGAAAACTCTAAACCTTGCATGAAACTCCGACGAAGAAGCATAGAATACCATTCTAAGTGCTTCCTATCCGATTACTTCATTTATGGGTGGTAAACATTCAAGGAAACATCGAAAAGCATCTTATCCTGCTACGAGAAGTGTTTCTGATCCGAGTACTTAATTTATGGGTTGTAACCTTTCAAGAAAACTCCAAACTTTTAAGGAAACCACCACGAAGAAATGTAGAATACCACTCTAATCGCTTCATGTGTGATTACTTCATTTATGGGTCGTAAACATGCAAGAAAACACCGCAAATAATCTTATCCTGCCACGAGAAGTGTTTCTAACCTGAGTACTTCATTTACGGGTGGTAACCTTTCAAAAAAACTCCAAACCTTTCAGAAAACCACCATGAAGAAATGTAGAATACCACCCATTGTGCCTCATGACTATTACTACATTTACCGGTGATAAACATTCAAGAAAATACTGCAGAGAATCTTATCCAGCTACGAAAAGTGTTTCTTATCCGATAACTTTATTTATGGGTGGTAACCTTTCAAGAAAACTCCAAACCTTTCATGAAACCACCACGAAGAAATATAGAATACCACTTTAAGCGCTTCATGACTATTACTTCATTTATGGATGATAAACATTCAAGAAAACACAGCAAAGCATCTTTCCAGCTACGAGAAGTGTTTTTAATCCGAGAAATCTTCAAACCTTTCAGGAAACAACCCCGGAGAAATGTAGAATATCACTCTAAGCGCTTCATGACTATTACTTCATTTATGTGTGGTAAACATTCAAGAAAACACAACAAAGCATCTTATCCTGCTACGAGAAGTATTTCTGATCTAAGTACTTTATTTATGGGTGGTAACCTTTCAAGAAAACACCACAAAGCATCCATCTTACTACGAGAATGATTCCTGATATGATTACTACATTTATGAGTGGTAACATTCGAAAAAACTCTAAACATATCATGAAACCAGCACGAAGAAGCATAAAATTGCAATGCTAACCTTTCAAGAGAACTCCAAACCTTTCAGGAAACCATCAAGAAGAAATGTTGAATACCACAATAAACGCTTCATGACTATTACTTAATTTATGGGTGGTAAACATTTAACAAAACACCACAAAGCATTTTTATCCTGCTACGAGAAGTGTTTCTGATTCGAGTACTTCATTTATGTGTGATAACCATTCAAGGCAACACCAAAAAGCATCTTATCGTACTAACATAAGTGTTCCTTATATGATTACTTCATTTATGAGTGGTAACCATCCATGAAAACTCTAAACCTTTCATGAAACCACCACGAAGAATCATAGAATACCATTTTAAGTGCTTCATGTCTGACTACTTCATTTATGGATGGTAAACAATCAAGAAATCAACACAAAGCATCTTATCCAACTACGAGAAGTTTTTCTTTTCTGAGTACTTCATTCATGGGTGGTAAACCTTTCAAGAAAACTCTGAACCTTTCAGGAAACCACCACGAAGAAATATAGAATACCACTTTAAGCTCATCATGACTATTACTTAATTTATGGGTGGTAAACATTCAAGAAAACACCGCAAAGCATTTTATTCTGCTACGAGAAGTGTTTCTGATCCGCGTACTTCATTTATGGGTTGTAACCTTTCAAGAAAAATCCAGACCTTTCAGGAAACCACCACGAAGAAATGTAGAATACCACTCTAAGCACTTCATGTGTTATTACTTCATTTATAGGTCATAAACAATGCAAGAAAACACCACAAAGAATATTATCCTGCTACGAGAAGTGTTTCTAACCCGAGTACTTCATTTTTGGGGGGTAACCTTTCAAGAAAACTCTTAAGCTTTCAGGAAACCACCACGAAGAATTGTAGAATACCACTCTAAGCGCTTCATGACTATTACTTCATTTATGTGTGGAAACATTCTAGAAAACACTGCAAAACATCTTATCAAGCTACAAGAAGTGTTTCTGATCCGCGTACTTCATTTATGGGTTGTAACCTTTCAAGAAAACTCCAGATCTTTCATGAAACCACCACGAAGAAATGTAGAATACCACTCTAAGCGCATTATGTGTGATTACTCCATTATTGGTCGTAAACATGCAAGAAAACACAGCAAAGAATCTTATCCTGCTACGAGAAGTGTTTCTGATCCGAGTACTTCATTTATGGGTAGTAACCTTTCAAGAAAACTCCAAACCTAGGAAACCACCACGAAGAAATGTAGAATACCACTCTAAGCGCTTCATGACTAGTACTTCATTTATGGGTGATAAACATTCAAGAAAACACAGCAAAGTATCTAATCTAGCTACGAGAAGTGTTTCTGATTCCAATACTTCATTTATGGGTAGTAACCTTTCAAGAAAACTCCAAACGTTTCAGGAAACCACCACGAAGAAATGTGGAATACCACTCTAAGCGCTTCTTGACAATTACTTCATTTATGGGTGGTAAACATTCAAGAAAACACAACAAATCATCTAATCCTGCTACTAGAAGTGTTTTTGATCCGAGTACTTCATTTATGGGTGGTAACCTTTCAAAAGAACTCTAAACGTTTCAGGAAAACCACCACGAAAAATTAAGAATACCACTCTAAATGCTTCATGACTATTATTTCATTTATGGGTGGTAAACATTTAACAAAACACCACAAAGTATTTTATCCTGGTACGAGAATTGTTTCTGATCCGAGTACTTCATTTATAGGTGATAACCATTGAAGACAACACCACAAAGCATCCAAGAAAACTCTAACATAAGTGTTCCTGATATGATTATTTCATTTATGAGTGGTAACCTTCCATGAAAATTCTAAACCTTTCTTGAAACCACCACGAAGAAGCATAGAATACTAAGTACTTCATTTCTGTTTACTTCATTTATGGGTGGTAAACTTTCAAGAAAACACTGCAAATCATCTTATCCTGCTACGATAAGTGTTTCTTATCCTAATACTTCATTTATGGGTGGTAACCTTTCAAGAAAACTCCAAACCTTTCAGGAAACCACCACGAAGAAATTTTGAATACCACTCTAAGCGCTTCATGAATATTACTTCAATTATGGGTGATAAACATTCAAGAAAACAAAGCAAAGTATCTAATCTTGCTACGAGAAGTGTTTCTGATTCGAATACTTCATTTATTGGTGATAACCATTCAAGACAACACCACGAAGCATCCTATCCTACTAACATAAGTGTTCCTGATATGATTACTTCATTTATCAGTGGTAACCTTCCATCAAAACTCTAAACCTTTCTTGAAACCACCACGAAGAAGCATAGAATACTATTTTAAGTGCTTCATGTCTGACTACTTCATTTATGGATGGTAAACAATCAAGAAATCAACACAAAGCATCTTATCCAACTACGAGAAGTGTTTCTTTTCTGAGTAATTCATTCATGGGTGGTAAACCTTTCAAGAAAATAACAAACCTTTCAGGAAACCACCACGAAGAAATATAGAATACCACTTTAAGCTCTTCATGACTATTACTTAATTTATGGGTGGTAAACATTCAAGAAAACACCGCAAAGCATTTTATCCTGCTACGAGAAGTGTTTCTGATTCGCGTACGTCATTTATGGGTTGTAACCTTTCAAGAAAACTCCAGACCTTTCAGGAAACCACCACGAAGAAATGTAGAATACCACTCTAAGCACTTCATGTGTTATTACTTCATTTATAGGTCATAAACAATGCAAGAACACACCGCAAAGAATCTTATCCTGCTACGAGAAGTGTTTCTAACCAGAGTACTTCATTTATGGGGGGTAACCTTTCAAGAAAACTCTTAAGCTTTCAGGAAACCACCACGAAGAATTGTAGAATACCACTCTAAGCGCTTCATGACTATTACTTCATTTATGTGTGGAAACATTATAGAAAACACTGCAAAACATCTTATCAAGCTACGAGAAGTGTTTCTGATCCGCGTACTTCATTTATGGGTGGTAACCTTTCAAGAGAACTCCAAACCTTTCAGGAAACCACCACGAAGAAATGTAGAATACCACAATAAACGCTTCATGACTATTACTTAATTTATGGGTGGTAAACATTTAACAAAACACGACAAAACATTTTTATCCTGCTACGAGAAGTGTTTCTGATCCGACTATTTCATTTTTATGTGATAACCATTCAAGGCAACACCACAGAGCATCTTATCGTACTAACATAAGTGTTCCTGATATGATTACTTCATTTATGAGTGGTAACCATCCATGAAAATTCTAAACCTTTCATGAAACCACCACGAAGAATCATATAATACCATTCTAAGTGCTTCATGTCTGACTACAGTTATGGATGGTAAACAATCAAGAAAACACCACAAAGCATCTTATCCTACTACGAGAAGTGTTTCTTTTCTGAGTACTTCATTCATGGGTGGTAAACCTTTCAAGAAAACTCCAAACCTTTCAGAAAACCACCACGAAGAAATATAGAATACCACTTTAAGCTCTTCATGTTTATTACTTCATTTATGTGTGGTAAACATTCATGAAAACAATGCAAAGCATATTATCATGCTACGAGAAGTGTTTCTGATCCGCGTACTTCATTTATGGGTTGTAACCTTTCAAGAAGACTCCAGACCTTTCAGGAAACCATCATGAAGAAATGTAGAATACCACACATAGCGCTTCAAGATTATTACTTAATTTACGGGTGATAAACATTCAAGAAAATACAGCAAAGCATCTTTTCTTGCAACGAGAAGTGTTTCTAATCAGAGTAATTCATTTATGGATAGTAACCTTTCAAAAAAATGCCAAACATTTCAGGAAACCACCACGAAGAAATGTAGAATACCACTCTAAGCGCTTCATGAATATTACTTAATTTATGGGTGTTAAACATTTAACAAAACACCACAAAACATTTTATGCTGGTACGAGAAGTGTTTCTGATCTGAGTACTTCATTTATGAGTGGTAACATGTCAAGAAAACTCTAAACCTTTCAGGAAACCACCACGAAGAAATGTAGAATACCACTCTTAGCGGTTCAGGACTATTACTTCATTTATGAGTGGTAAACATTAAACAAAACACCACAAAGCATTTTATCGTGATACGAGAAGTGTTTCTGATCCGAGTACTTCATTTATGGGTGGTAACCATTCGAGAAAACACCACAAAGCATCCATCTTACTACGAGAATGATTCCTGATATGATTACTACATTTATGAGTGGTAACATGCGAAGAAAACTCTAAACCTTGCATGAAACCCCGACGAAGTAGCATAGAATACCATTCTAAGTGCTTCCTATCTGATTACTTCATTTATGGGTGGTAAACATTCAAGGAAACATCGAAAAACATCTTATCCTGCTACGAGAAGTGTTTCTGACCCGAGTACTTAATTTATGGGTTGTAACCTTTCAAGAAAACTCCAAACTTTTAAGGAAACCACCACGAAGAAATGTAGAATACCACTCTAATCGCTTCATGTGTGATTACTTCATTTATGGGTCGTAAACATGCAAGAAAACACCGCAAATAATCTTATCCTGTCACGAGAAGTGTTTCTAATACCACTCTAATCGCTTCATGTGTGATTACTTCATTTATGGGTCGTAGACATTCAAGAAAATACCGCAAAGTATCTTATCCTACTATGAGAAGTGTTTCTGTCCGAGTACTTCATTTATGGGTGGTAACCTTTCAAGGAAAACTCTATACCTTTTAGGAAACCACCACGGAGAAATGTAGAATACCACTCAGAGTGCTTCACGACTATTACTTCATTTATGGGTGGTAAACATTAAACAAAACACCACAAAGCATTTTATCCTACTACGAGAAGTGTTTCTGATCCGAGTACTTCATTTATGGGTGGTAACCATTCGAGAAAACACCACAAAGCATCCATCTTACTACGAGAAGGATTCCTGATATGATTACTACATTTATGAGTGGTAACATTCGAAAAAACTCTAAACATATCATGAAACCAGCACGAAGAAGCATAAAATTGCAATGCTAAGTGCTTCATGTCTGATTACTTCATTTATGGGTGGTAACATTCAAGAAAACAACGCAAAGCATCTTATCCTGCTACGAGAAGTGTTTCTGATCCTAGTACTTCATTTATGGGTGGTAACTTGTCAAGAAAATTCCAAACCTTTCAGGAAACCACCACGAAGAATTGTAGAATACCACTCTAAGCACTTCATGTCTATTACTTCATTTATGTGTGGTAAACATTCAAGAAAACACTGCAAAGCATCTTATCATGCTACGAGAAGTGTTTCTGATCCGAGTACTTCATTTACGGGTGATATACTTTCAAGGAAGCTCCAAACCTTTCAGGAAACCACCATAAAGAAATGTAGAATACCACTCATAGCGCTTCATGACTATTACTACATTTACCGGTGATAAACATTCAAGAAAACACTGCAAATAATCTTATCCAGCTACGACAAGTGTTTCTTATCCGATTACTTAATTTATGGGTGGTAACCTTTCAAGAAAACTCCAAACCTTTCATGAAACCACCACGAAGAAATATAGAATACCACTTAAGCGCTTCATGACTATTACTTAATTTATGGATGATAAACATTCAAGAAAACACAACAAAGCATCTTTTCCTGCTACGAGAAGTGTTTTTAATTCGAGTACTTCATTTATGTGTAGTTACCTTTCAAGAAAACTCCAAACCTTTCAGAAAACAACCCCGAAGAAATGTAGAATACCACTCTAAGTGCTTCATGACTATTACTTCATTTATGGGTGATAAACATTCAAGAAAACACAACAAAGCATCTTATCCTGCTACGAGAAGTATTTCTGATCTAAGTACTTTATTTATGGGTGGTAACCTTTCAAGAAAACTCTAAACCTTTCAGGAAACCACCACGAAGAAATGTAGAATACCACTCTTAGCGGTTCATGACTATTACTTCATTTATGGGTGGTAAACATTTAACAAAACACCACAAAACATTTTTATCCTGCTACGATAAGTGTTTTTGATCCGAGTACTTCATTTATGTGTGATAACCATTCAAGGCAACACCACAAAGCATCCTATCGTACTAACATAAGTGTTCCGGATATGATTACTTTATTTATGATTGGTAACCATCCATGAAAACTCTAAACCTTTCATGAAACCACAACGAAGAAGCATAGAATACCATTCTAAGTGCTTCATGTCTGATTACTTCATTTATGAGTGATAAACATTCAAGAAAACACTGCAAAGCATCTTATCCTGTTACAAGAAGTGTTTCTGATCCGAGTACTTTATTTATGGGTGGTAACCTTTCAGGAAAACTCCAAACCTTTTAGGAAACCACCACGAAGAATTGTAGAATACCACTCTAAGCGCTTCATGTCTGACTACATTTATGGATGGTAAACAATCAAGAAAACACCACAAAGCATCTTATCCTACTACGAGAAGTGTTTCTTTTCTGAGTACTTCATTCATGGGTGGTAAACCTTTCAAGAAAACTCCAAACCTTTCAGGAAACTACCACGAAGAAATATAGAATACCACTTTAAGCTCTTCATGTTTATTACTTCATTTATGTGTGGTAAACATTCATGAAAACAATGCAAAGCATATTATCATGCTACGAGAAGTGTTTCTGATCCGCGTACTTCATTTATGGGTTGTAACCTTTCAAGAAAACTCCAGACCTTTCAGGAAACCATCATGAAGAAATGTAGAATACCACACATAGCGCTTCAAGATTATTTCTTAATTTACGGGTGATAAACATTCAAGAAAACACAGCAAAGCATCTTTTCTTGCAACGAGAAGTGTTTCTAATCAGAGTAATTCATTTATGGATAGTAACCTTTCAAGAAAACGCCAAACATTTCAGGAAACCACCACGAAGAAATGTAGAATACCACTCTAAGCGGTTCATGAATATTACTTAATTGATGGGTGTTAAACATTTAACAAAACACCACAAAACATTTTATGCTTGTACGAGAAGTGTTTCTGATCTGAGTACTTCATTTATGAGTTACCACATGTCAAGAAAACTCTAAACCTTTCAGGAAACCACCACGAAGAAATGTAGAATACCACTCTTAGCGGTTCATGACCATTACTTCATTTATGAGTGGTAAACATTAAACAAAACACCACAAAGCATTTTATCCTGATACGAGAAGTGTTTCTGATCCGAGTACTTCATTTATGGGTGGTAACCATTCGAGAAAACACCACAAAGCATCCATCTTACTACGAGAATGATTCCTGATATGATTACTACATTTATGAGTGGTAACATGCGAAGAAAACTCTAAACCTTGCATGAAACCCCGAGGAAGAAGCATAGAATACCATTATAAGTGCTTCCTATCTGATTACTTCATTTATGGGTGGTAAACATTCAAGGAAACATCGAAAAGCATCTTATCCTGCTACGAGAAGTGTTTCTGATCCGAGTACTTAAT
This sequence comes from Eleocharis quinqueflora, assembly GCA_964058865.1. NCBI lineage: Eukaryota > Viridiplantae > Streptophyta > Magnoliopsida > Poales > Cyperaceae > Eleocharis > Eleocharis quinqueflora. Next base: position 130,632 of record CAXKVX010001435.1, read on the forward strand.
TTATGGGTTGTAACCTTTCAAGAAAACTCCAAACTTTTAAGGAAACCACCACGAAGAAATGTAGAATACCACATTAAGTGTTTCATGATTATTACTACATTTATGGGTGTTAGACATTCAAGAAAATACCGCAAAGCATCTTATCCTTCTACGAGAAGTGTTTCTGATCCGAGTACTTCATTTGTGGGTTGTAACCTTTCAAGAAAACTCCAAACCATTCAGGAAACCACCACGTAGAAATGTAGAATACCACTCTAAGCACTTCATGACTATTACTTCATTTATGGGTGGTAATCATTCAATAAAATACCACAAGGCATTTTATCCTGCTATGAAATTTGTTTCTGATCCTAGTACATCATTTATGGGTGATAACCATTCAAGAAAACAGCACAAAACATCTTATGCTACTACCAAAAGTGTTCTTGATACAATTACTTCATTTATGAGTGGTAACCTTCCAAGAAAACGCTAAACCTTTCATGAAACCACCACGAAGAAATATAGAATACCACTCTAAGTGCTTCATGACTATTACTTCATTTATGGATGATAAACATTCAAGAAAACACAGCAAAGCATCTTTTCCTGCAACGAGAAGTGTTTCTAATCAGAGTACTTCATTTATGGATAATAACCTTTCAAGAAAACTCAAAACCTTTCAGGAGACCACCACGAAGAAATGTAGAATACCACTCTAAGCGCTTCATGACTATTACTTCATTTATTGGCGGTAAACATTAAACAAAACACCACAAAACATTTTATCCTGATACGAGAAGTGTTTCTGATCCGAGTACTTCATTTATGGGTGGTAACCATTCGAGAAAACACCACAAATCATCCATCTTACTACGAGAATGATTCCTGATATGATTACTACATTTATGAGTGGTAACATGCGAAGAAAACTCTAAACCTTTCATGAAACCACGACGAAGAAGCATAGAATACCATTCTAAGTGCTTTCTATATGATTACTTCATTTATGGGTGGTAAAGTTTCAAGGAAAATCGCAAAGCATCTTATTCTGCTACGAGAAGTGTTTCTGATCCGAGTACTTCATTTATGGGTTGTAACCTTTCAAGAAAACTCCAAATTTTTCAGGAAACCACCACGAAGAAATGTAGAATACCACTCTAATCGCTTCATATGTGATTACTTCATTTATGGGTCGTAAACATGCAAGAAAACACCGCAAATAATCTTATCCTGCCACGAGAAGTGTTTCTAACCCGAGTACTTCATTTATGGGTGGTAACCTTTCAAGAAAACTCCAAACCTTTTAGGAAACCACCACATAGAATTGTAGAATACCACTCTAAGCGCTACATGACTATTACTTCATTTATGTGTGGTAAACATTCTAGAAAACACTGCAAAGCATCTTATCCTGCTACGAGAAGTGTTTCTGATCCGAGTACTTCATTTACGGGTAGTAGCCTTTAAAGAAAACTCCAAACCTTTTAGTATACCACCACAAAGAAATGTAGAATACCACTCTAAGCGCTTAATGACTAGTACTTCATCTATGGGTGACAAATATTCAAGAAAACAAAGCATAGCATCTAATCCTGCTACGAGAAGTGTTTCTGATTCGAATACTTCATTTATGGGTAGTATCCATTCAAGAAAACTCCAAATCTTTCAGGAAACAACCACGAAGAAATGTAGAATACCACTCTAAGCGCTTCAGGTGTGATTACTTCATTTATGGGTCGTAAACATGCAAGAAAACACCGCAAATAATCTTATCCTGCTACGAGAAGTGTTTCTAACCGGAGTACATCATTTATGGGTAGTAACCTTTCAAGAAAACTCCAAACCTTTTAGGAAATCACCACGAAGAAATATAGAATACCACTCTAAGCGCTTCATGACTATTACTTCATCTATGGGTGATAAACATTCTAGAAAACACTGCAAAGCATCTTATCATGATGTGAGAAGTGTTTCTGATAAGAATACTTCATTTATGGGTAGTAACCATTCAAGAAAACTCCAAACCTTTCAGCAAGCCACCACGAAGAATTGTAGAATACCACTCTAAGCGTTTCATGTGTGATTACTTCATTTATGGGTCGTAAACATGCAAGAAAACACCGCAAAGAATCTTATCCTGCTACGAGCAGTGTTTTTAACCCGAGTACTTCATTTTTGGGTGGTAACCTTTCTAGAAAACTCCAAACCTTTTAGAAAACCACTACGAAGAAATGTAGAATACCACTCTAATCGCTTCATGTGTGATTACTTCATTTATGGGTTGAAAACAAGCAAGAAAACACCGCAAAAAATCTTATCATGCCACGAGAAGTGTTTCTAACCCGAGTACATCATTTATGGATGGTAACCTTTCAAGAAAACTCCAAACCTTTTAGGAAACCCCCACGAAGTATTGTAGAATACCACTCTAAGCGCTTCATGACTATCACTTCATTTATGTGTGGTAAACATTTTAGAAAACACTGCAAAGCATCTTATCCTGCTACGAGAAGTGTTTCTGATCCGAGTACTTTATTTACGGGTAGTAACCTTTCAAGAAAACTCCAAACCTTTTAGGAAACCACCACGAAGAAATGTAGAATATCGCTCTAAGCGCTTCATGACTATTACTTCATCTATGGGTGATAAACATTCTTGAAAACACTGCAAAGCATCTTATCCTGCTACGAGAAGTGTTTCTGATTCGAATACCTCATTTATGGGTAGTAACCATTCAAGAAAACTCCAAACCTTTCAGCAAGCCACCACGATGAAATGTAGAATACCACTCTAAGCGCTTCATGTGTGATTACTTAATTTATGGGTCGTAAACATGCAAGAAAACACCGCAAAGAATCTTATCCTGCTACGAGAAGTGTTTCTAACTCGAGTACTTCATTTATGGGTGGTAACCTTTCAAGAAAACTCCAAACCTTTTAGGAAACCACCACAAAGAAATTTAGAATACCACTCTAAGCGATTCCTGACTATTACTTCATTTATGGGTGGTAAAGATTCAAGAAAACACAACAAAGCATCTTAATCTTGCTACGAGAAGTGTTTTTGATTCGAGTACTTCATTTATGGAACTCTAAACCTTTCAGAAAACCACCACGAATAAATGTAGAATACCACTCTAAGCGCTTCATAACTATTACTTCATTTATAGGTGGTAAACATTTAACAAAACACCACAAAGCATTTTATCTTGCTACGAGAAGTGTTTCTGATCCAAGTACTTCATTTATAGGTGATAACCATTCAAGACAACACCGCAAAGCATCCTATCCTCCTAACATAAGTGTTCCTGATATGATTACTTCATTTATGAGTGGTAACCTTCCATGAAAACTCTTAACCTTTCATGAAACCACCGCAAAAAGCATAGAATACCATTCTAAGTGCTTCATGTCTGATTACTTCATTTATGGGTGGTAAACCTTCAAGAAAACACTGCAAGAGAAGTGTTTCTGTCCGAGTAATTCATTTATGGTGGTAACCTTTCAAGAAAACTTCAAACCTATTAGGAAACCACGACGGAGAAATGTAGAATACACTCAAAGCGCTTCATGACTATTATGGGTGGTAGACATTCAAGAAAATACAGCAAAGTATCAAATCTAGCTACGAGAAGTGTTTCTGATTCGAATACTTCATTTATGGGTAGTAACATTTCAAGAAAACTCTAAACAATTCAGGAAACCACCACGAAGAAATGTAGAATACCACTCTAAGCGGTTCATGACTATTACTTCATTTATGAGTGGTAAACAATTAACAAAACACCACAAAGCATTTTATCCTACTACGGGAAGTGTTTATGATCCGAGTACTTCATTTATTGGTGATAACCATTCAGGACAACACCACAAAGCATCCTATCGTACTAACATAAGTTTTCTTGATATGATTACTTCATTTATGAGTGGTAACCATCCATGAAAACTTTCAATCTTTCATGAAATCACCACGAAGAATCATAGAATACCACTATAAGCGCTTCCTGACTATTACTTCATTTATGGAACTCTAAACCTTTCAGGAAACCACCACGAAGAAATGTAGAATACCACTCTAAGCGCTTCATAACTATTAATTTTATGGGTGACAAATATTTAACAAAACACCACAAATCATTTTATCTAGCTACGAGAAGTGTTTCTGATCCGGATACTTCATTTATAGGTGATAACCATTCAAGACAACACCACAAAGCATCTTATCCTACTAACATCAGTGTTCCTGATATGATTACTTCATTTATGTGTGGTAACCTTCAATGAAAACTCTAAACCTTTCATGAAACCACCACGAAAAGCATATAATACCATTCTAAGTGCTTCATGTCTGATTACTTCATTTATGGGCGGTAAACATTCAAGAAAACACTGCAAAACATCTTATCCTTCTACGAGAAGTGTTTCTTATCCGAGTACATCATTTATGGGTGGTAACCTTTCAAGAAAACTTCAAACCTTTCAGGAAACCACCACGAAGAAATGTAGAATACCACTCAAAGCGCTTCATGACTTTTCATTTATGTGTGGTAAACATTAAACAAAACACCACAAAGCATTTTATCCTTCTACGAGAAGTGTTTCTGATCCGAGTACTTCATTTATGGGTGGTAACCATTCGAGAAAACACCACAAAGCATCCATCTTACTACGAGAAGGATTCCTGATATGATCACTACATTTATGAGTGGTAACATTCGAAGAAAACTCTAAACCCTTCATGAAATCACCACGAAGAAGCATAAAATACCATTCTAAGTGCTTCCTATCTGATTACATCATTTATGGGTGGTAAACATTCAAGAAAACACCGCAAAGCATCTTATCCTGCTACGAGAAGTGTTTCTAATCTGAGTACTTCATTTATGGGTGGTAACCTGTCAAGAAAATTCCAAACCTTTCATGAAACCACCACGAAGAATTGTTGAATACTACTCTAAGAGCTTCATGTCTATTACTTCATTTATGTGTGGTAAACTTTCAAGAAAACACTGCAAAACATCTTATCCTGCTACGAGAAGTGTTTTTTATCCGAGTACTTCATTTATGGGTGATAACATTTCAAGAAAACTTCAAACCTTTTACGAAACCACGACGGAGAATTGTAGAATACCACTCAAAGCGCTTCATGACTCTTCATTTATGTGAGGTAAACATTAAACTAAAAACACCTCAAAGTATCTTATCCTGCTTCGAGAGTGTTTCTGATCCGAGTACTTAATTTATGGATGGTAACCATTCGAGAAAACACCACAAAGCATCCATCTTACTACGAGAAGGATTCCTAATATGATTACTATATTTATGAGTGGTAACGTTCGAAGAAAACTCTAAACCTTTCATGAAACCACCACGAAGAAGAATAGAATATCATTCTAAGTGCTTCATATCTGATTACATCATTTATGGGTGGTAAACATTAAAGGAAACATCGCATAACATCTTATCATTCTACGAGAAGTGTTTCTGATCCGAGTACTTCATTTATGGGTTGTAACCATTCAAGAAAACTCCAAACCTTTCAGGAAACCACCACGAAGGAATGTAGAATAACCACTCTAATCGCTTCATGTGTGATTACTTCATTTATGGGTCGTAAACATGCAAGAAAACACCGCAAATAATCTTATCCTGCCACGAGAAGTGTTTCTCACCTGAGTACTTCATTTATGGGTGGTAACCTTTCAAGAAAATTTCAAACCTTTTCGAAAACCAGCACGAAGAAATGTAGAATACCACTATAAGCGCTTCATGACTATTACTACAATTATGGGTGGGAAACATTCAAGAAAACACAGAAAAGCATCTTTTCTTGCTACGAGAAGTGTTTCTGATCCGAGTACTTCATTTATGGGTGGTGACCTTTCAAAACAACTCTAAACCTTTTACGAAAACACCATGAAGAAATGTAGAATACGATTCTAAGAGCTTCATGACTGTTACTTCATTTATGTGTGGTAAACATTCAACAAAACACCACAAAGCATTTTATCCTACTACGAGAAGTGTTTCTGATTCGAGTACTTCATTTATTGGTGATAACAATTCAAGACAACACCTCAAAGCATCCTATTCTACTAACAGATGTGTTCTGAGATGAATACTTCATTTATGAGTGATAACTTTCAAAGAAAACTCTAAACCTTTCATGAAATATCATTCTAAGTGTTTCATGTCTCAGTACTTCATTTATGTGTGGTAAACAATCAAGAAAACATCATAAAGCATCTTATCCTGCTACGTGTAGTATTTCTAATATGAGTACTTCCTTCATGGGTGGTAACCTTTCAAGAAAACTCCAAACATTCAGGAAACCATCACGAAGAAATGTAGAATACCACATTAAGTGTTTCATGATTATTACTACATTTATGGGTGTTAGACATTCAAGAAAATACCGCAAAGCATCTTATCCTTCTACGAGAAGTGTTTCTGATCCGAGTACTTCATTTGTGGGTTGTAACCTTTCAAGAAAACTCCAAACCATTCAGGAAACCACCACGTAGAAATGTAGAATACCACTCTAAGCACTTCATGACTATTACTTCATTTATGGGTGGTAATCATTCAATAAAATACCACAAGGCATTTTATCCTGCTATGAAATTTGTTTCTGATCCTAGTACATCATTTATGGGTGATAACCATTCAAGAAAACAGCACAAAACATCTTATGCTACTACCAAAAGTGTTCTTGATACAATTACTTCATTTATGAGTGGTAACCTTCCAAGAAAACGCTAAACCTTTCATGAAACCACCACGAAGAAATATAGAATACCACTCTAAGTGCTTCATGACTATTACTTCATTTATGGATGATAAACATTCAAGAAAACACAGCAAAGCATCTTTTCCTGCAACGAGAAGTGTTTCTAATCAGAGTACTTCATTTATGGATAATAACCTTTCAAGAAAACTCAAAACCTTTCAGGAGACCACCACGAAGAAATGTAGAATACCACTCTAAGCGCTTCATGACTATTACTTCATTTATTGGCGGTAAACATTAAACAAAACACCACAAAACATTTTATCCTGATACGAGAAGTGTTTCTGATCCGAGTACTTCATTTATGGGTGGTAAGTGCTTCAAGTCTAATTACTTCAAGTCTAATTACTTCAGTTAGTGGTGATAAACTTTCAAGAAAATACCGAAAAGCATCTTATCCTGCTATGGGAAGTGTTTCTTTTCTGAGTAGTTCATTTATGGGTGGTAACCTTTCAAAAAAACTCCAAACCTTTCAGGAAACCACCACGAAGAATTATAGAATACCACTCTAAGCTCTTCACGACTATTACTTCATTTATGGGTGTAAACATTCAAGAAAACACAACAAAGCATCTTATCCCACTACGAGAAGTGTTTCTGAATCGAGTACTTCATTTATGGGTGGTAACCTTTCAAGAAAACTGTAAACCTTTCAGAAAACCACCACGAAGAAATGTAGAATACCACTCTAAGCGCTTCATGACTATTACATCATTTATGGGTGGAAAACAGTCAACAAAACACCACAAAGCATTTTATCCTGCTACGAGAAGTGTTTCTGATCCGAGTACTTCATCTATAGGTGATAACCATGCAAGACAACACCACAAAGCATCCTATCCTACTAACAAATGTGTTCTTGATATGATTGTTCATTTATGAATGGTAACCTTCCAAGAAAACTCTAAACCTTTCATGAAACCACCATAAAGAAGCATAGAATACCATTCTAAATGCTTCATGTCTGATTACTTCATTTATGGGTGGTAAACATTCAATAAAACACCGCAAAGCATCTTATCATGCTATGAAAAGTGTTTCTTATCCAAGTACTTCATTTATGGGTGGTAACCTTTCAAGAAAACTATAAATCTTTCAGAAAACCACCACGAAGAAATGTAGAATACCACTCTAAGAGCTTCATGACTATTACATCATTTATGGGTGGAAAACATTCAACAAAACACCACAAAGCATTTTATCCTGCTACGAGAAGTGTTTTTGATCCGAGTACTTCATCTATAGGTGATAACCATGTAATACAACACCACAAAGCATCTTATCCTACTAACAGATGTGTTCTTGATATGATTGTTCATTTATGAATGGTAACCTTCCAAGAAAACTCTAAACCTTTCATGAAACCACCACAAAGAAGCATAGAATACCATTCTAAATGCTTCATGTCTGATTACTTCATTTATGGGTGGTAAACATTCAAGAAAACACCGCAAAGCATCTTATCCTGCTATGAGAAGTGTTTCCTATCCAAGTACTTCATTTATGGGTTGTAACCTTTCAAGAAAACTCCAAACCTTTCAGGAAACCACCACAAAGAAATTTAGAATACCACTCTAAGCACTTCATGACTATTACTTCATTTATGGCTGATAAACATTCAACAAAACACCACAAAGCATTTTATCCTGCTACGAGAAGTGTTTCTGAATCGAGTGCTTCATTTATTGGTGATAACCATTCAAGACAACACCACAAAGCATCATATCCTACAAACATATGTGTTCTAGATGTGATTGTTCATTTATCAGTGGTAACCTTCCAAGAAAACTCTAAACCTTTCATGAAACCACCACAAAGAAGCATATAATACCATTCTAAATGCTTCATGTCTGATTACTTAATTTACAGGTGGTAAACATTAAGAAAGTACCACAAAGCATCTTATCCTGTTACGAGTAGTGCTTTTAATCTGATTACTTCATTCACGGGTGGTCACCTTTCAAGAAACCACCACGAAGAAGCATAGAATATCATTCTAAGTGTTTAATGTTTGATTACTTCATTTATGGGTGGTAAACATTTCAAGAAAACTATGCAAAGAATCTTATTCTGCTAAGAGAAGTGTTTCTTATTCGTGTACTTCATTTATGGGTGTTAACCTTTCAAGAAAACTTCAAACCTTTCCGAAAACCAGCACGAAGAAATGTAGAATACCACTCTAAGCGCTTCATGACTATTACTACAATTATGGGTGGGAAACATTCAAGAAAACACAGCAAAGCATCTTTTCCTGCTACGAGAAGTGTTTCTGATCCGAGTACTTCATTTATGGGTGGTGACCTTTCAAAACAACTCTAAACCTTTTACGAAAACACCATGAAGAAATGTAGAATACCACTCTAAGCGCTTCATGACTATTACTTCATTTATGGGTGGTAGACATTCAAGAAAATACCGCAAAGGATATTATCCTGCTAAAAGAAGTGTTTCTGATACGAGTACTTCATTTATGGGTAGTAACCTTTCTAAAAAACTCCAAACCTTTCAGGAAACCACCACGAAGAAATGTAGAATACCACTCTAAGCGCTTCATGACTATTACTACAATTATGGGTGGGAAACATTCAAGAAAACACAGCAAAGCATCTTTTCCTGCTACGAGAAGTGTTTCTGATCCGAGTACTTCATTTATGGGTGGTGACCTTTCAAAACAACTCTAAACCTTTTACGAAAACACCATGAAGAAATGTAGAATACGACTCTAAGTGCTTCATGACTGTTACTTCATTTATGTGTGGTAAACATTCAACAAAACACCACAAAGCATTTTATCCTACTACGAGAAGTGTTTCTGATTCGAGTACTTCATTTGTTGGTGATAACAATTCAAGACAACACCTCAAAGCATCCTATTCTACTAACAAATGTGTTCTGAGATGAATACTTCATTTATGAGTGATAACTTTCCAAGAAAACTCTAAACCTTTCATGAAATATCATTCTAAGTGTTTCATGTCTTAGTACTTCATTTATGGGTGGTAAACAATCAAGAAAACATCATAAAGCATCTTATCCTGCTACGTGTAGTATTTCTAATATGAGTACTTTATTCATGGGTGGTAACCTTTCAAGAAAACTCCAAACATTTCAGGAAACCACCACGAAGAAATGTAGAATACCACATTAAGTGTTTCATGATTATTACTTCATTTATGGGTGTTAGACATTCAAGAAAATACCGCAAAGCATCTTATCCTGCTACGAGAAGTGTTTCTGATCCGAGTACTTCATTTGTGGGTTGTAACCTTTCAAGAAAACTCCAAATCATTCAGGAAACCACCACGTAGAAATGTAGAATACCACTCTAAGCACTTCATGACTATTACTTCATTTATGGGTGGTAATCATTCAACAAAATACCACAAGGCATTTTATCATGCTATGAAATTTGTTTCTGATCCTAGTACTTCATTTATGGGTGATAACCATTCAAGAAAACACCACAAAGCATCTTATCCTGTTACGAGTAGTGCTTTTAATCTAATTACTTCATTCACGGGTGGTAACCTTTCAAGAAACCACCACGAAGAAGCATAGAATATCATTCTAAGTGTTTAATGTTTGATTACTTCATTTATGAGTGGTAAGCATTTCAAGAAAACTATGCAAATAATCTTATCCTGCTAAGAGAAGTGTTTCTTATTCGTGTACTTCATTTATGGGTGTTAACCTTTCAAGAAAACTTCAAACCTTTCCGAAAACCAGCACGAAGAAATGTAGAATACCACTCTAAGCGCTTCATGACTATTACTTCATTTATGGGTGGTAGACATTCAAGAAAATACCGCAAAGGATATTATCCTGCTAAAAGAAGTGTTTCTGATACGAGTACTTCATTTATGGGTAGTAACCTTTCTAAAAAACTCCAAACCTTTCAGGAAACCACCACGAAGAAATGTAGAATACCACTCTAAGCGCTTCATGACTATTACTTCATTTATGGGTGGTAAACATTCAAGAAAACAAAACAAAACATCTTATCTTGTTACGAGAAGTATTTCTGATCTGAGTACTTCATTTATGGGTGGTAACCTTTCAAAAAAATTCTAAATCTTTCAGGAAACCACCACGAAGAAATGTAGAATACTACTCTAAGCGCTTCATGACTGTAACTTTATTTATGGGTGGTAAACATTCAACAAAACACCACAAAGCATTTATCCTGCTACGAGGAGTGTTTCTGATTCGAGTGCTTCATTTATTGGTGATAACCATTCAAGACAACACCGCAAAGCATCTTATTTTACTAACAGAAGTGTTCCTGATATGATTACTTCATTTATGAGAGGTAACCTTCCAAGAAAACTCTAAACATTTCATTAAACCCCCACGAAGAAGCATAGATTATCATTCTAAGTGCTTCATGTCTAAGTACTTAATTTATGGGTGATAAACATTCAAATAAACATCATAAAGCATCTTATCCTGCTATGAGTAGTATTTCTGATATGAGTACTTCATTCATGGGTGGTAACCTTTCAAGAAAACTCTAAACCTTTCAGGAAACCACTACGAAGAAATGTAGAATACCACTCTAAGTGTTTCATGATTATTACTTCATTTATGGGTGGTAGACATTCAAGAAAATATCGCAAAGCATCTTATCCTGAGTACTTCATTTATGGGTGGTAACCTTTCAAGAATACTCCAAACCTTTCAGGAAACCACCACGGAGAAATGTAGAATACCAATCTAAACTATTCATGACTATTACTTAATTTATGGGTGGTAAACATTCAAGAAAATACCGCAAAGCATCTTATCCTGCTACGAGAAATGTTTCTGATGCGAGTACTTCATTTATGGGTTGTAACCTTTCAAGAAAACTCCAAACCTTTCAGGAAACCACCATGAAGAAATATAGAATATCACTCTAAGTGCTTCGTGACTATTACTTCATTTATGGGTGGGAAATATTCAAGAAAACCTCGCATAACATCTTATCCTACTACGAGAAGTGTTTCTGATCCGAGTACTTCATTTATAGGTGGAAATCATTCAAGAAAACTCCAAACCTTTCAGGAAACCACCACGAAGAAATGTAGAATACCACTGTAAGCGCTTCATGACTATTACTTATTTATGGGTGGTAAACATTCAAGAAAACACCGAAAAGCATCTTATCCTGCTATGAGAAGTGTTTCTTATCCAAGTACTTCATTTATGGGTTATAAGCTTTCAAGAAAACTCCAAACCTTTTAAGAAACCACCACGAAGAAATTTAGAATACCACTCTAAGCACTTCATGACTATTACTTCATTTATGGGTGGTAATCATTCAACAAAACACCACAAGGCATTTTATCCTATTACGAGAAGTGTTTCTGATCTAAATACTTCATTTATGGGTGAAAATCATTCAAGAAAACACCACAAAGCATCTTTCCTACTACCAAAAGTGTTCCTAATATGATTACTTCATTTATGAGTGGTAACCTTTCTAAAAAACTCTAAATCTTTTAATGAAACCACCACGAAGAAGCATAAAATACCATGAAGAAGTATAAAATATTATGTATGGCACGTTTAGACACGACACGGTTAAGATACGACACATTTAGACACGGAACGATTAAGACACGACACATTTAGACACGACGTTCGTAAACGTGTCGTGTCTTAGCCGTTCCGTTCCGATCCCTTCCAATTTTTGGCACGTCACGATAAAAATAATAAAATACTAACCGTGTTGTGCCGTGCCAAGCTGTGTTTGCTCTGGTTATTTGTTGTTAGCTGCAACTATTATATCCATCACATGCAACAGTACACAACCTTCTTCATATAATAAATAATTTGCTTTAACTATCGCAAATACAACCTTTTTCATTCCAGGATCAATTTTCTCACTGGTATTTGCTCTTTAGCTTCTCAATGACACTTTGTTTGCATTCCCCGACAAACATCGCAAATTATAGCAGGATGTGCATTTAGCACGCTCCACCTTTTCTCCAAACACTATTCTAAATTGCCAAATGACAATTTTATCCTTACTTGTTGGATGGCTTGTGCAGTTTTGCTAATGAGAACTTATAGGAGCAAACCAATTGGTGGAGCAACAAGCATGTTCCAATTAACAATATCAAAGTAAAAGAAAACAATGAGATTGTTTTTCAGATTAACTCAATATCCTTACCACTTGTGCATTTTATCAAACATATAACAAATATTTGGCCATATGTAACCTACTAACCTCTGATAGCATCTCAGATTTTGAGTTACAAGTAGATCTTGTAAGTCATGTGTCGTACATACTCTCTTAACGGCGCACAATAATACATCATTTTTAATTGGCTTTAATTTACTAGTTTTCAGTCATAATCTAATGGTTTTTTTATTTTAATGTATCTCATAATTGTTGTAGGTGCTCCCAGTTGTAAGGAAAAGTACTAGAGCACAAATTGTAGATTCGTGTTTAAGGATGTCGCTTCTTTTGTCTTCGATCAGGAAAATTCATCTTACCCAGAACATGAGAGCTTTATCCGATCTGTTCTTTTCGAATTATTTGTTGAGAGTTGGCGATGGAACAGAAGAATCGTTGGATGGAGAATTAATCCGCATTTCAGAAGAATTACTCATTCCATACAATTCCAAAGGTGACCCTAAACAGGAATTGGTACAAATGATTTTTCCGTTGCTCCATCTTAACGGTGATTCATCCGAGTATATAACCTCTAGGGCCATATTGTCAACAAGGAATGACTACGTTAAATCAACAAATGATTGAGACCTTTCCTAGAGATGAAATGATTTACCACAGTTTTGATGCAGCGCTAGATGATACGACGAATCACTACACAATGGAATTTTTGAACTCTTTGGTGCCAAGTAGGTTGTCCCCCTCCTACGGAAATTGAAGCTCGGATGCCCCATTATATTGCTATGAAACTTGGATCCATCAAATGACTTGTGCAACGGCACAAGACTGATATGCCGTACTTTTTAGAAAAACACCATAGATGCAGAAATAGTTGTTGGACAACATGCTGGAAAAATAATATTTTTGCCAAGAATTCCAATGTGTCCATCTAAAGATGAGATGTTTCCTTTCAAGTTCGTGCTGAAGCAATTTCCAATAAGGTTGAGTTTTGCCATGACAATCAACAAATCACAAGGCCAGACCATCCCAAATGTTGGTATTTACCTACCCGAGCATGTATTTTTGCATGTCCAACTATATGTTGTAATGTCAAGAGGTATATCCCGGCAAACGACGAAGGTGATGATAAAATCTATCGACAAAGATGATGCAACAGGAGTATACACCAAAAATATTGTTTATCGAGAGGTCTTTACCGAAGAATGAGGTAATATTTCTTATGGACTGACTTTGATTAAATCAATCAACTTTGCTGGTTTTGAAGAACTTAATCAGTTATTGTAGTCAATTCTCATTCACCTGCAATTGAAGAAATGATATTTGACTTGCCTGACAAATTTGGACCCCAATTTCACCCACCAACAAATAGAAACATACCATTAATTTCACTACACAAGTTCAAAACAATGCAATATGTACAAATTCAAGTTTCTATAGGTTTGTGTACTTATCTGACAATTTGTATATGTATTATATTATATTAGACCGAAGAGACTGTCACAAGATATTTGTTTTTTTTTCTGAAATCAGTGGGAAAATCCACCTCTTCATTTTATTGCTAAAACGAATAATTCAAGTACATCAACCCTTTTAGACAACTAATCATCCCTATGATATAGAGTATTTTGCACTGGTACACCTATCTAGTGTACCAGTGCATCACTGCTATCTATAGCTATAGCATATAAACAAAACCAACAAGTCCCTCACTACTGAAAGAGTCCCGCCCACCCAAACAAAAAAACTATTTATTGCGCAACTACTATTTTTTAAAAAATCCTCAGTGATGCACTGGTACACAGTCTCAGTGCCCTGAAACCAGATTACTAAAATGAATTGGAGCATCATCCTACGACAGTGATCTGTCCTATTTCTCTCATCCTACTCTCTTCCTCTCCTCGTCCTTCTTGAACTCCATCGTTCTGTCATCCTCCCTTGGAGCACCAGTGATAGATCTTCACTTGTATACTCCCTTCATCATATCTGCCCAATATTTAATCAAAATTTTGACTTTAGTACATAATTGTTGCATTGGTAATTGCTTGGTTTGGTTAAAACAACAATCATTTCTGTGAAGCCATATTGTCCATAACACTACTGCAGACACAGTTAGTAGAAGGGTTTTGTTCTGACTTTGATAATTGTTAATTACAGAGAGAAGATTATTGAGACCCCCCAGAACTATGTTGCTTTCAAATAACCATTCCCACACTGGTTGAACATAACTACAAGTGAAGAACACGTGATTTACTGTCTCTTCTTAATTGCACTGGGTGCAAGAAGTGTCCCCAACTAACCCTGCCTCTTTTCTGCAAATTGGTTCTAACCAAGATTTTATTCTTAACTAGTAGCCATAAAAATATCTTGATTTTGAGAGGGACTTGCATAGACCAAAGCAAAGACCATTTATTATCTCTGACCCATCTTTCCATCAACCATATGTATACATTTCTGCCTAATGGAAACTTTTGCAATACTAGATTTTGTAATTGAGCCAGTTGAATTATCAGTGTTTCCGACAAGTTCCTTCTGAATCTCAAGGCCCTCCATCCCCTTTACTCAATTTCCTTAATTGTAATGAATCCTACAATACATATGTTATATAGGGAATGGAACATGATCTTGAGGGGGCAATTTGCACATCAAGTGTCATGTCATAGTAGTGTGCTAATACCATCACCTATCTGAATTTGTCTGTTAATGAATATTATATTCTCATATTTTCTGATATTGTGTCATAAACTAGATCAGTTCTTTTTGTTATATGAGTGTCTATATTTTGACGAGAGTATAGATTTCCACCACCCAACACAATTTGGGTCACACAAGATATTTGTTATACTAGCCATCTATGTTGGAACTAACAGCCATCTAAATAGCTAGTCATAGCTGATAGAATAGATGCATTCTGTATAAGCATCCTCTAGCCTTCAAGATTATAGTGTAGAAGTAAAATTTTATAAGTTATAATGGCAAAGCGGCTGCTGATAGCTCATTTATGTAATAGCTATCAACTATCCTACAACAATTTTTACTCTGTTTTTTTATTTTCCAATACCTAGCCTATATGAGCTGTATTGGAAAGTCGAGTTTTTAAACTATATATGTTTTCTGGTTCAGATTGATAAAAAAATTATGTGGGTTTGGTTCCAATTCTAGAACAATTAATACATGTTTGAAATTTTTTATTCTTAATTAACTTAGCATCTTTATTTTTTTCCTTGGCATGGATGATAGGTCTGTATTTTTATACTGAAAATAACTTGGTCTTAGGTTTTAATTTAGGAATCTCATAATTGAAAAAGCCCAACAAATCCTTAAGACTCAAAAGTCCCGCTAGGAAGCCCACAAGGCCCATGAGTAGATATAAAAATGAAGAAAGTAGCTCCCTTACAAATAGGGGTGTCAAACGTGGTCAACGATCAAGGAAACTGGGTTTTCCGTGAATCGTTCTGTTTGGTGGACGGGAAATTTTTTTTATGTTTATCGTTTCGTTTGAAAAACGAAAGAG
>CAXKVX010001436.1:0-55865 GCA_964058865.1 Eleocharis quinqueflora
AGTGCAAAAAAAAAAAAACATACTTGAAACATCTAGTCTTAACACCTATTTTATTTAGTCTGAACACCTTTTTCATTAATATGTGCCTCAGAATTGACTTGCAATAGTGCAAAAACAGACCTGAAATAACAAGTCTGAACACCTATTATATTAAGTCTGAACTAATATTATTATATCTTAGTTAGTATGAGCACAAAATAACGCTTGATCTTCAAACATATGTAACTTTTTACTTTGATTCGTGCGTATGAGCACTTTTCGGAAACAACACAACATGACACACACTTTACTGGGGTTTCACCCCGTATCAATGCTGTTTTAACCCTGAAAAATGCTTCAAAAGCCTGCAAATCACATTTTTTTGCTCAAATTTTCTCAAAAAAATGCTTGAAAAAGTGCAAAAACATATTTGAAACAGTTAGTATGAAAACATGCTATATTTAGTCTAAATACTTATTTTATTTAGTTTGCACATCTTGCATTCTGTGCAAAACAGACATGAAATAGTGCAAAAAAAGACTTTAAAAAAACTAGTATGAACACCTATTTCAACTAGTTTGAACACTTGTTTTATTTAGTATGAATACCTATGCATTATATAGAAAAACATTCTTAATAGTGTGTATGACAAAACATTCAAAATAACACGCGCAGTACAACTTTACATTTTTTATTCACTTTGACTTTCTATTTTTAGAAAGCATTTGACTGTTTGACTTTTCCTTTTTGAAAATGTAGTTGGGGGCATGCGAACGAGGTACAAGAGTTGCAATACAATTAGTTAATCCCTAAATAATAATATTAAATATATTGGTAATTTCTTATTAGTTCGGAGGGATGATTAACATTAGGATATTAATTTGGTCGCCAAATTTGTACTCATTGATTTAAGATACTACTTTATTGGTGCAATTTCTATGTAACGTTTCATTTGTATTTATTATATGAAAGTTCATACATATGAGGTAGTTTTCATATTATGAGGTAGTTTCACTTGAAAATAATAATTTTGACATTTTTATAATAAATAGTTTATAAAGTGAGGCTGTGATAATTGATCAAGTACACTCCTAACTATATTTCGAGTTCGATAATTCTCATAAATTATAGTATATCTTTGAGCTTCAATATACCTAATTACTTGAATTCGTCATGAACATATATAGTACAATTGGTATAAGATTTTATGACATACAATTTAAGTATTTTTTGACTAAGAAGCAAGAACTGTTAATTTCGAACCGTCTAGATTTCAAATTACTTGATATAAAAGAAAATCAATCAAATCTCATACATATGATATATGGATAATATGATTATGCTTATTAACAACGAATTTATATTTTAATATTATTATCTAAATTTGTGAACACTGTCAAAATAAACAGTGAAATTTCCCTCCTCTTTATACATTATATTTGAATATAACATTCATCACATGCTTTCTTGTCGATCTTGTATTCAGGTTTGGACTATTTTCATTAGAATCTGGTACTTCATATCACTACAACAAAAAGATTTTAGTGTCGTCTTTTTATCACCAGATTATTGAGACAATAGGCATAAAAAACGCTAAGAGCATTACCGAAGTTTAAAACTTAATGGCAAATATTAAGTAAAAATTCGATATACAATGGCTCTTGTTTTTTTGGGGAAAATAATTTTTTATTTAACGCCGGTTGTGTACTAAAATTCGACATTAAAACGTAGCTCTAACGTCAGAGTTTAGGAAGAATCCGACATTAAAACTTTTGTCACTGGTTTCTTTGTAATAACATATATTAAAAGTTATGACTTTAACACCGGATGTTTATCACCGAGTGTTTTTTACTAACCAGTTTCGAAGGATTTTAACATCGATTTCTACCAAACAACCGATATTAAATATAAACATAATTTAACCCTCAACCAGCTCCAGCCATATCATTCTTTCTCTCCTAATCAGCTCTCCAGCTGCCATTAATATTACTCCTTCAAAACAATCAATCCGTGGAGAACAAATAAGAACCAAACATTTAGTCCTAGTGGCAATTTTCCGGACAGCAATAACAAAACGATTGGACCAGCCGACGGAAGCACTATAACACTACTTAATTCGACTTTTCTTCAAATTTATTGAGGTTAATTTCATTATATATCTATTTAAATCATAAAAATCTAATTATGAGAAAATATTGATCTATGATAATATGCATTGCATAAATTTATGTCGGTATTTTCATATAAGACCAAAATATCGAAACATAATTAATTTCTCGGTACTTGTTCGAGATTAATTCAATAGCCCCATTTTGGACTGCTATTTGAATGTCTTATCTCATTTTGGACAACAAACGTTACATGAATTCTTCGAACGAATCTTGTGTCTTCAAGGCATCTTCATACCTCCATCGAGATGTTATCAGGCCTTAAAGTCTTACCTACTTTCATTCTTTTTAAACCCTCGTTCACCTCTGTCTCCTGACCATGGTGTCGTCAAAAGAGTCATCTAGCTCAACCATGGTGCTTTCTTTCTCTCCATTGAACAACTTGTCGAAGTATTCTTTCCATATGTTCTTGACCTCGTTGTCTTTCATCAAAAAGTGTGTTGACCACTGCTGAAGGTAACTAAATGAGATTCTCTTTCTAAAGAAGGTGTTAGCTATCATGAGGTCATATGTTACAGCGAAGTTCAATATATTTTCTCCTTCTTGATTTCTATCACCACATCCAAATCCCCCGTGTACTCCTTTAAATGCCCCACTAGTTGTACCAACATGATCATTGAAGTCTCCTCTTATAAAAAGCTTTTCGTCGCTAGGCACATCTTTAAGCACCTCCTCTAGATCTTTTCAAAATTACTTCCTGACGTTCTTGCACAAACCTATTTGTGGAGCATACACATTAATAACGTTTAAAACTAATTCACCAATGACTAACTTAACTAGTATAAGTTGATCTCCTTATCTCCTAACGTCGACAACTCCGTTCTTGAGGCTCTGGTCAATTAAGACGCCTACTTCATTCCTTGTTTGTCATGTTCCTGTGTATCAGAGCTTAAAACCAATATTTTCCACCTCCTTCGCCTTCTAACCCGTTCAACCGGGTTCTGATATGACGCGTCGTTAAGAGGATTACGCTCCAAAGAAAGTCTATTGGGTTTCATTTCCATGGGAGTAGCTATTTTTTTACGTTGGCTCGCCACGCTATCACAACCCTCCTCCTTTTTCGGGCTTGAGGCCGGCTATGTTGAAACAACACAGACGGAGTTTGCTTTCTACTTTGTACAAAATAACAAAATTTGAAAAACAAAAAATTGAAAAAATGTTTGCATTTTAGGCTAAGCAACCTCTAATTGTTAGATTTGACTTATTCATCTAGATTTTGCAAGTTTTTTTTTCAGAAATTGTTTATTTTGCTTTTATTACCCATAAGTATTTTGAAAAAGGTTCCCGAACTAATTTGAGTTATGATACCTTCATACATGTAACCTCGAATTTAGAACCTGTTTTGCAATGTAAAAACCAAGTCTCAAACACACAAGGACAAGAGTTTCTAAAAGACTTGATGCCTGGGGGGACTTTGCATGAGACTCAGTAATCTTTTCCTAATCGGACTTAATTGAACAAACATGTAAATTGTAAAAAGTGAGCTATGTTAGACTGAAGTCCTTACAACATATACATCCGTATAAGAAAAAAAATATAAAAAAACAAAACAAAACAAAAAAACCAAAAAAAATAAAAATGAGTGAATAAAAATGAGTGGGCAAAAAATAGATAGATGCACAAGAAAAAAGTTAAGCATTAGACAAAGTTTATATTCTTAACTGAATTTTATTTTCAAAAGGATTTTCTGAAATGAGTTGTCACTTGTAGAATTTGGATGAAGAATTTGACATTCACCAACTCAAAGGTATTACAGTAACTTGTTGGTTCTGAGGTAAAACTTTCCTTGACTAGCTAGGGTGCCTATGGGTTGATAGGAGAACCAAATAATTTCTATAAAGTATTGGTATATAGGGTTTGTTTATTTTGCATGTAGATGTAGTTTTGCTTAAATAAAACCAAAAATTGTGTTTGTGAGGTGAAAAAGACCGATGAAACATATTCGAAATACTTGTGTCACTATATTTTGTGCCTTGGAATTGAATTGTTTAGCACTAATTTGTCTTGATTAACCAAATTGTGATTTAAGCCCTTGTTTGTTTATTTAGATGAACTTGGTTTAGTTTCCACGATCAACCAGGGGTGATTCTCATAAGTTTATACTTGCTTGAGGTCAAGCAAGAACTAGGTTTGGAGAATTTGATAAGTCAAAATTGTATATTCAAAATCCTAGAATTAATCGTGCAAATTAAGTCGAAGTTCAGTAATTTTAGCATTAATTAGTCACGTTTGGTTCAAAGATCATGTTACTTCCCTAGAAATGCTTTGTAATGTAGAAAACATGTTTACGTATCATATAGAACTCTACTAAACGATTTGGAGCAAAACAAGAGCATAACAAGATTACAACACAAGCATTGCGGTAGCAGTTCCCTTAACTACAGGCCGCAACAATTCTTTTCAGAGAGCTGTAAATTTCAGACTTAGCAAAAATTCTAGAAAAATAAGGCACTATGGTGGCAGTCACCCTTGACTATGACTGTAGTCAATCTTTACAGAGAGCAGCTTGTTTCAGGACTTAAGCCAGAAATTTGAGTTTTTCAAGCCAACTTGACTGCGATCGCAGTCAACTTCGACAGAGCACCAGTTATTTCAGCATTTAGCCAATTTTCGGATTTTCAGAGTAACTGCGACAGCATTCAAGCTTGACTGCGACCGTAGTCATAGACAACTGAAGCAGTTTTGCATGCTAAACTTGGGTTTTCGGGTAGTTATTTTGGGATTTTGGCTCGGATATAAATATGACTTCTTCAGAAGGTTAGAACATATTTTTTCTTCTAGAGCAGAGATTAGAGTTAGAGACTTAGTAGAGAAGAAGAAGAAGAAGAAGGTGATCTCATGGTCAATGCAGTTTGTCAGCTATCCCGATATATCACATGACAACCTTTCTCCTACCTATCTGGGTTATCAAGGAAATTAACAAAATTCGAAGAAGATTGCACGAGCATAAGCAAGATCACATGGGTAATATTGGTCTCTATATGATAAATTGGAAACTAGCACTCATACCAAGAGATCAAGGCGGGCTTGGCTTGAGGAACATTCAACTGGCTAACGCAGCACTACTACTGCGATGGATCTGGCAGTGGTATTGAAATCAGAATGCATGGTGGAAAACGGTGTCTCTGGTCAATGGTCTGCCATGGCAGATCACTGGTTAGTCATCCTTCTGGCAAAATATCTAGAAATAATGCCACTGTTCCTTGCATCTAAAACTCAAGTTTCAACTCAAGGTCAGCCACCACAATTGTCATCATGGATGAGAGGCGCTAGCAGGTGCTACACAGCAAACTCGGCATACAACTTCCTTGTCAGGGAGCCGGCACCCACCTCGCAAATTGCGCGAGTATGGACAATCAAGGCCCCGCCATGGTACAGTTCTTTGCCTGGCTAGCTAGCGCTCAACAAAAAAACTAACAACAACTGACAACTTGATCAGGAGAGGCTGGTATTTACCAAACATCTGTCCCATGTGTTAAGAGGAAGGAGCAACTGTGCAGCATCTCCTATTCACTTTCTCTATATTGTTCATGTCAGAGCATAATTCCGAGATGTCGATCGTATGCATGCGTGCAAGTCATCAATCTCTCCTCTACTCCTCTGATCAGGCAAGCCAATTGCTAATAATTCAGACTGTTCTCAGTGTTCAAAGATCGAGATCACCACGCAGTTTGTGTTATGCAGAAAAAAGGTGCAGAAGGATTTTTTCTGATAAATCTCAGTCCCGACAGGAACAATAAGAGAGGTCAGACTAGAGCTGAAGAGCTGGTTCGTAATCTGAGTTGGATGAAATAATGTAATGCACTCATGAATAGGGTTACCCACAAAATCAAAGAAGAAGCAGCAAACTGCTATCGCGAGTTCCTCTTCACTTTTTTATTTTCTTTGTAATATGATTATGTAATTATCTCCATGCAGGTTCTGATCTTGATTCTTGATTCACATATAACTCTGTCAAAATATATCACCTTTCGTGATAATGAAAATTGGGGGTTTGACCCCCATATTTTCCTTAAAAAACAATCTAGAAAGATAAAAATACAAAATTTTGAAACTATTATTGATTATTTCCATTTGAGAAATGGAAAATAGCAATGTACGTTTTCTAAGTTATTTAAGTAATTAAAGTATTTAAAGAAGAATGCGTGTAAAGATCAGATATAATCTCTTTATTAATATAAACATTGGCTTTTGATAGAGCGAAACCAATGCCTTCTTAAAGGCATATTTTGATTAAGAAATTCAACCAGAAACGAATCTCTTTATAATTGTAAAAGAGAATTCACTTTTTTATATTTACACATTTAAAAAAAATGGTTTTTAAGTTTTCGTTTGCATCTGTTTGATTTTAAAACTTTTATTAAAGAATAAAATAGTCCTTCATCTTTTTAGAAAAAATAAATTGGTCTCTAAACTTCAATTTGTTAATGAAATTCAAAAACTAAAATTAAAATAAATAAAAGTTCAGAGTTTAATTTTAGTTTGTTTGGCAAATTCCGAGGACAACATCCCTAATTGTAAATGAACCTGTTACATACAAATATCTTTACTAGAGGCATGATCTGATAAAGAAGCGAAGTAAAAAATGTTATAAAATGAGACATGCTGTATAATTGTGTTGAACAATATTGTTACAAATTTCCTTCAAAAAAATCAAAAGTTCATAACACAAGAAGGGAGGCGTATTTTGATTTTTTTGTGGAATCAGAAACAGTACGACGTCATCGTTCTTTGATGAAAAAAAAGGAACAAATACATCATTACGCATGTTTGTGCACACAAGAGCTTTACTTTAGATTTTGGAGTTTCTGATCTTCTAACACTTGCTCTTATTGTTTTATGACGGTTATAATTTAATTTAAATTTAATCTACATTTAATTTTGGTTGTAGTTAATTTAAATTCAATTTGAATTCAGGTGGCCACTTAAATTGGATTTGGGGTTTCGAGTTTTATAATTTATTTTGGAATTTTTGGTCTTTCTTGCATTAGCCACCAAACCTTTCTGATCTTTCACAATGTTTTCTTTAGCTTAGCAAATTAACTTCATTTTGTCTGTCAAACAAGTTTATTTTGCATATATGATTATGCAATCTCTTTTGGATTATGTGCAAATTATACCCATCGTAAGTGTACAACAGTAAAATCCACAAGGCATTCAACTAAATAGACCTCTATCATGCATCCTCAGATAAACCTGCCTTAAACAATTGCGAGAGATGTAAAGTTGTTGCACATGATATTACAAAAGAAAACAAAACTAAATTAAGACAACAATTTCTTCTCGAATATAAAAACTGACAAGATACGAAGGCTTCAAGTACACGCAATCTGGCTCAAGCCCTCTACAATACAAAGTGTTTGTTGAGCTTTTTTGTCTATTTCCTACCAACCACACACAATACATACAAAAAATAATTACCATTCTTAGCCTATATATACATCCTCCTACACCCCTCCATCCCATAACATCAACATATCAATATATCATCGTCTAGATAAACATGGCAGCCTCTTCGACTTTCATGTGCATCTCCCTTTGCCTCATGGTCTTGTGCCATGGAGCTTTGGCTCAAGTCAGTTTTGGCAGCCAGAGTCCCTGGCAAAGCCAACGTAGCTTTGTAGGACCCAGAGGATGCCGGTTCGACAGGCTCGATGCACTTAACCCGATACATCGTCTACGCTTTGAAGCTGGTACAATTGAATATTACGACGAGAATAATGAGAGTTGAGGGGCCTTTTCCTACCTCAATACAATAATGCACCTTCGCTCGTCTATATAATACAAGGTAACATATATCCAAATTTGATGCACAAGAATTACCATAATAGGTGCTTATTTGTTAATAATTTTAAAGATAACAAAATAAATTTCCAATATTGTTAATTTTTTTATAGGAAGAGGGTTGAAGGGAATCACATTTCCAGGATGTCCTTCGACATTCCAATCCTTTAGGCAAGGCGTCGAGCAACTGATGACAGGAGCTCAGAGCCAAAGCCAACAGCGGCTTCGCAACGAACACCAGAAAGTGCACCGCTTTAGACAGGGAGATGTCATTGCGTTGCCTGCTGGTGTCTCTTACTGGTGCTACAATGATGGTGATATTCCAGTGGTGGCCATACAAGTTTTTGATATCAGCAACACCGCGAACCAGCTAGAACCTCGACGAAGAGTATGTCTGAAAGAATTACTCGATAAACATGCACTACAGGAAGATGCGTTATTTGCATCCGAGAGATCAGATGTAATATATTGTATTTTCATCTGATAGCTGATGCTAACGACCTTTACCATCAGGTCGCGGATGCAACGACGCGGATGAGAATACGCTTGATGGTGATAAGTATTTGCATCCGATATGTTATTTGCATCAGCGTTTCATTTACATCCGATATGTCAGATGCAACATCAAGTGTTATTTCCATTTGCATTGTGATGCAAATATATGTTTTTTGCAAGAAGACCACAGAAATATGTGCACTAGCATCAGCTTTGCAGAACCAAATATACCTAGATTGTATCACTATTTGACTTTTGATACCTTAGTGCTGATGTTAATATTCATATTAGCATCTACTAATTGATGTAATTATTGATTTTAACATCTATTAGCATGATGATAAATTGTTACTATTTGCATTTGTTAAATTGATATTATTTGCATTAGCATTAACTGACAAATACAAATGAATAGTTCTCAACGCAATATTTCTAATAATAATCATAAAAAAACATTCATTACAAGCATTCATTACAAAGCATTTCTATAAGCTAACATGTAAGGTTATGATTGACTATAATGTCTATAATGTCTTTAGAGTTGTCTACATCTTCTTGTGAGCTGGAACTAGATGACACTGACTCAATCGATTCTCTCAACGATGCAGACAATGGTACCTATTATCCATAAACGATAGACCAAATGAAACACACACAAACCCATAGAAACAAAAGAGGAGGGAAAAAGGAAGAAAAACTATGTTACCTCATTTGGAGGGGCATATCTGAGTATGAGGATTGAAACTGCAACGATTGTGAAGGCAAGAAGCGTACCAACACTAACCTGCATAGAAAAAAAGAGTTGCAATAATCGTATGTCAATATAATAGACTATCAAAGGCCATATACAATCAGGTGATTACTGATGCATACCATTCCGGCAAGCTGAGAGACTTCCATGAAGAACGCAAGGGCAGCCGCACATATGCCAGTAAGAATAGTGCTTTTACTAAAAAAAAAGAACAGACAAATAGAACAAAGATCAACTCAGAAAACCAGAAATTGGCAACTGGCAACTTTAATTTATAGAATACAGTTGCAATAATAAAAAAGAACAAAGACCAATATTTAAAAAATTTCACAGAAATGCCATTGGCAACTTTATAGAATACAGTAGCTTTACAAATAAACCCTGTGAGCTGTCAGACCCAAAAATTTGTAGAATATACCCTTATTTTGCTGAAAACAGTACCAGATGCCTACCATAATTTATAATTTACTGGTACCAAAATAAACCTTATTTACTGGTACCAAAATCCCTGCTGTGGTCCATGAACTCCATTTTCTGCTTTTACACTAAGTTGAAGCATCAGGTTCAGAGATGAGGAGAACACGTACCTGACACTCCAACAGTGAGGCTCTTTGTGTGAAATCGAGCAGAACCTTCAGTTGTGAGCATTAGTAACCTATACGACCACGCCAACATGACAAAAGTTAATCAATCAGATCTAAAAATGCATGCATGCCATTAACAAGAGCAATAACCTATACGTAGCAGATCATACCACATCAAGAGCCATGCGAATCCTACACTTCTCATCTATTTGACAATTAGCCGATGAAGCAATCTGTACAAGCTTCCTGTGAAAAGGCAATGCTCAGAAGGGGTAATTTTTCTACGGTGAAAAGGCAATGCTTCCTGTGACACAACTAATACAGCCTATACAAACAATGATTCTTCAAAAAAGTTTCTACGGTGAAAAGGGTAATTTGCAAAAAAATATTGAAAAGAATCACGAAAAATTAAACAAAGGACAAGGCGAGGATATTGGTTAACAAATTCATATAAATAACTGATTTCTAAATCGGGAAATGAGAAGCGATTAAAACAAACCTGTATTTGCAAGCAATTTGGAGGTTTGCAAAAAGAAATGAGAATTGAAAAGAGATACAAATAAACCTGAGAGATCGAGATCAAGATGAGATGGGCGGAGATAGGTGAGAAGAGTTGCGATTAGGGTTACTAGAGTGAAGAGAAGATCGGCGGTAGCTGTGGAGACGGCCTTCTTCCCCGAGTGAATGCGCCAAGAGGAGTCCCTCCTCTCCGCCCTTTTCCTTGCCATCTCCTGCAACGACCGCGCCGACCAGTCCCG
The DNA here is from genome assembly GCA_964058865.1 of Eleocharis quinqueflora. Taxonomy (NCBI): domain Eukaryota; kingdom Viridiplantae; phylum Streptophyta; class Magnoliopsida; order Poales; family Cyperaceae; genus Eleocharis; species Eleocharis quinqueflora. The sequence goes on from CAXKVX010001436.1 coordinate 10,520, forward strand.
CCTCCTCTCCCTCGCCCTCGCTCACATCGAGTACCTGGCCGAGCACGACATCGTCATGGCCTTCTACCCCCGCTACCTCACCCCTTTTGAGCGCACCTTCCTCTGGGTCGGCGGCTTCCGCCGCACCCTTGCCTTCCAAGTTCATTCCCTCACATGCGAGAAAGATCTGGATAGGTTTTGGGGCTTACGAGTTTGAGTTGGAGCAGATGTTAACCTAGAACTCACGGTTGTGATCAATTGTCGAATGTAGATATATCCAAGGACAGACTAAATATCCAGAATAATTTGGGGAAAATATTATTTTGTTATCCCACTTTTAGCGAAAGCTAAAATGTTTGCTTCTATTTTTTTTTAAAACAAATGTAATTTTTTGTCCTAAATATTATTATAATATAATTAAATATGTACATACAAAAAATATAAAATACTTTTTTGAAGAATATACGACATTCTTTCAAACTTTATTAGTAAATTTATTATTGCATGAATGCTATTTATTAGTAAATTCTTTCGTAATTTTTGGAAAACAAATTTTTTACCTTTTTTTTCCAAATTTATGAGGAACTTCCGTCTAAATAAACAGTGATTGTTCCTTTCAAAAAATATTATATTATACATGCATAAAAATAATTATTTGTGAAAATTAGTATAAATTAGTTTGAGTATAAATTTGAATTATATTGTTTTATTTTAATATAACAATATTCGTAAAATTTCAAAAAATGCCACAAGTTTCTTAAAATTTTAATATTAGTACGTTGCTAATTTTGTACATTTTCAATATTCAAACCTAGAAAATATGACCTAAGAGTAAGATGTTAAAACATCAATGTTTTTCATCCGCGTAGCGGATGTTGCATCAGCATAAAAATTAATATACGTATTTGCATCTGTCGTCCTGATGTCAATCAACATTTCATTATTACTCGTCTTTCACATTTTCAGAAATGAAAGTAACTATACTTATTTGCATCAGTCTATTAGATACAAATAAGTTTTTGCATCAACCCGGCAGATACGAAATGTTCAAGTCATAATTTTAAGGTCCGAAATTTTTTGAACTGATGCTAATAAAAATATGCAGATGCAAATGACTACTTTCAGATGCAAATACTGCACCTTCCTGTAGTGATGCATGAACTAGAGAATTTTTATTTAACTTTAAATTTCATAACTAACTTTTGCATATGAAACCCAGAGCTTCTTCCTAGCTGGAAGACATCAGAGTGTTCAACCGACATTTGAGACCGAACAACAAACATATGCAATCGGAGAACAGACCTTTGGACCAGGGCAGCTACGTGGTGAGAATATATTCAGTGGATTTGACACTCAAATGCTAGCTGAGGTTTTTGGAGTGAACATTGAATTGGCACGAAAACTCCAAAGTCAGAATGATCCGAGAGGTGAGATCGTCTTCGTCAAAGAGGGTCTTCAAATGCTAAGGCCTCGTAGGAGTAGTCAAGAGATGCAACAACAACAATATGAGGAAGGCATAGAAGGACAACAACAATATCAGTACCGAGATCAATACCCATATGAAGAGAGTATGCAAGGACAATGGAACGTGACTAACGGCTTAGATGAGAACTTCTGCACAATGAAGATAAGAAGCAACATAGATGAGCCGTCACGTGCCGACTATTTCAATCAGAGAGGTAGTAGGTCGATCGTACTGTTTTTAACGGAGTAGTTCGCCAGGGACAATTTTTACTCATCCCTCAGAACTTTGCTGTGCTAAAGAGAGCTGAGCGTGAATCATTCCACTGGGTAACCTTCAATACCAACCAAAATGCCATGATAAACCAAGTAGCTGGAAAATTCTCGGCATTCCATGGCATGCCATTGCAAGTGTTGATGAACTCTTATCGTCTCTCCATGGAGCAAGCCAGGAGGCTCAAGTTTAGTAGAAGAGAAGAGTTTACAATTTTTAGTCCCAGGATAACAACTAGAAAGCTAAGCGATCAGTGATCAATGTAATGATTTTAGAGATATTAACAATGAATAACATGAATACTGATAGACTGTGCTCAGTGGTGATGCCAACAATTTCAATTGCGTGAGAAATAAAGAACTAATAATTTCGACTCTGGGATCCTATTCGATCAACATTCTTTTGCTTTTCCCAACCCAAATCAAATTAAATTATGCCGCTGTCAAGATTTTGAAAAAAAATTAAATTATGCAAAGAGAATTCTGATGCCAGTATCTCAAAATTCACATGCATAGGCTAGAAAATTGTTTTCTTCGGCCTTACATGAAGACTTCTCGGGTTTAACAATTAACATTATTTCAAATCACTTTTGACTGGTTACAATTTTTATATTGTTTATTTTTTCTCACACTTGGTATTGTTATTTATCAACTTTAGTCCCACATAAATTGTCCAATCTAAAGAATGAAAAATAAATATAAATTATAATAATTATTTAATATATAATAAAATAGTAATACAAACAGTAGTAGTAATAATAATAATAACTAGTATCGGGTCTTATTTAATAAATTTTTGTATTTAAATATAAGTATATTTCAAAAGAAACTTCAGATCTTTTTGCATTAATTAAATAAAAGTTTTTTTCATTCTAAACACAACAGTTATTAGTGAGTATAAGTGCTATAGTAAAAAAAAGACAATAATAAAAATATAATTAATGCAAATCAATTATACATCAACTAAAATCTTATTGACATTAAAATACTTTCCTTTCAATTGGATTTGAGAAGGAATTAATTATCTGTGGTGAGACTACAGTGCTAAGATATGTTGAAGAACAAAATTAGTAAGATTAAATCTTGATCATCGCTCGATCATAATATGATAATCTATGATTAACTTTTATTTCGAAATTTGATTAAATCAATCTTGATCGTCACTGAATTTGAACATCGGTACTAGTCATGGTATCGATGGTGGTATCAGACCTGCCGAAATTTTTTTAATTAACCAAAATAAATTAATAAAATACCAAAATGGCAAAATTTGGACGTAAATCACGATTTTAGCCATTCCGGCAGCACAGAGAGCCGCATAACCCCGTTGTCGTACCGTTGTGCCCACTTTGATGGATTCACAGACTCTTTTGGATCATTCTCTAGTCTTTTTCCAACCGTCTTTAAATACTCATATGCGCCTGGATATTGTGCTTTTATAGATTGCATGTGCTCTTTAAATCGACGAGGTTTCTTCTTCGATGCAGCACGCTTAAATAATTTCTTTAGATTATTGTCTGGAAATTTTGAGTACAAGTTCTCGGCAACGTGTTGCATACAATATCGGTGCACTGCTTCGTCGTTTGCCTCAGACCATCCATATTGGGGATATTAAAAAACAGCCTTAATTCCCTTGTGGCGGTCTGATAGTACACACATCTTACCAGGTCCGATAACTTCTCGACGCAACCAATTCATGAACCAACCCCAATTTTCTAGGTCTTCCTTCTCCACCAATGCAAATGCCAATGGTATCAATTGATTCTCTGCATCGTACCCGCAAGCCATCAGTAATCTTCCCTCATAACGACCCGATAAGAAACCTGCGTCGATACTTATCACCGGACGAATGTACTTTACTGCCTCAATGCACGGTCCCCATGCCCAAGCCGCAGCATGGAAATAACGTACTTTAGGTTGATTGGTAGGAGTCGTCAGGATAGCATACTTCATTGATGGATTCGTCGATTGGATGGCATTAAAATAACGAGGAAGCAACGCATATGATCCCTCCCAAGTCCCAAATATTTTCGCAATTGCTAACTCCCTGCCTCGCCATAACTTGGCGTATGATGGATCAGCACCGGGAAATTTTGCTTTAACTAAATGTCTGGCATTTTTAATTGTCATGGTTGTATCTTTGTTCATTTCCTTTTTAATAGCACCAGCAATTATCTTGGCCGTAAGCTGTGCTTGATCTACTCGTGTAATCGATTGGATACAAGTGTGCGGGTATGGGTTGGTTCTTATTGTCCAAAAATTATTACCTTTAGGACATACAGCGTACAACCTCCAAAAACATCTCTGATCTTTGCAAACCATAACTAGCCTCGTCGCGCTACTCCTTTCTGTTTTAATCTCTATATTCCCTTTGATGTGATACTCACTAATGATCCATTGTAACTGATCTTTTGAATTAAATACACGATTTTCTGCCAAGGGATCGTTTGACGAGTTTTGTACTTCAGTGTAAATTTCATTGAAACCAGATATATCACTAAGCTCCTGTACTGGGTGATATTTTTCTGATCTTCCTTGTACAATTATCCGATGATTCGGATGATTGTTAGGATTATAATCCAAATCGTCTTCGTCAGAGGTGTATCCATAATCTTCTCCTGTTTCCCATTCTCCCGCTACGGGTAATATATTCTCATCGTCATCGCCTTCGTTTTCTTCAGGAATATTAGATATGGGCTCATTAAGATCTATAATTGGTGAATGTCTTGCGGGAGAGATATGAAGAGTATGGCCAGGGCTATAAGGTAATGTCTCTTGACTAACTCTCGGAGGCTCTTCATCCGTGTTAACAACATTTTCACCTGTGCGACCTAAGTTATCAGGATTCTCATTTGTCCGATTTGGCACCAGATCAACATATAATTCAACAAATCTCCAATTCATTTCTGATTGTGCCATTTGCAATATCATTCGCCACTCTACGTCATCGCGAATGGGAATTAAACAAAAATGATAAGAAGGTGGGATCGCAGTGTTATATCGAGCGACAACATTGAGCGAATATTGACTCTCAAATATCCCCAACCATTTGTATATTGTATTTTTCACATCTTCATACCGGGTGTCTTCATTTCCCGGAAAAGTAAATTTTGAATCACAACTATATTCCATACCATACGGGCCATTTCGAGTCTCACCATCCATATATACGAAAATTGGAATCATCTTTCTTCACTCCAACTGTATAAATTTCCCAATTAATAATATACTAATACTTCAGAAATAAAATAATTCTAAATTAATTTATAATAAAATAATTCTAAATTAATTTATAATAAAATAATTCTAAATTAATTTATAATAAAATAATTCTAAATTAATTTATAATAAAATAATTCTAATTTAATTTATAATAAATTAATTTAAACTAATTCAAATTTTAACTCTATAAATTAATACAATTTAATTTATAATAAAATAATACCTAAAATGACTTAGCAACTCTTTAGAATTTGCAAAATCTTCACTTCACTTCTCTACCTAAATTAATTTACACTGATTCACATTTTAACTTCAAAAATTATTACCATGTAATTAAAATAAAATAATATCTTAATATTTAAAATGTGCAAAACCTTCACTTCACTTCTCTATCTAAATTTCTACAAAATTTCTCTAACTCTTTAATTATTATAATTACTAAATTAATATTATACTAATAGTTCAAAAAATACGAAATACGTACATAAATCAACTACAATAATAATAATACCTGTAATCAACTAAATTTGAAGAATTATAACAATTATAACAATTCACTTTGAAGAATCTTAGTAAATTTGAAGAATGAAAGTAAATTATACCAATTCAACTACAATTATAATTATAAACTAATTTACAATTATAATAATAACAGAAATCAACTAAGTTTGAAGAATTATAACAATTATAAGAATTATAGCAATTCACTTTGAAGAATGTAAGTAAATTTGAAGAATGAAAGTAAATTATAACAATTCAACTAAAATTATAATTCTTATAAATTAAAAAACAATTGTAATAATACCTGAAATCAACTATCAATTATAACAATTATAATAATTATAAATTAAATCAACTAAATTGAAGAATTTAAGCAAAAATAAAATAATACCTCAAATTACTTGTTTATCTTCAATTATCAATATCTCTCTTCAATTATCAGTATCCCCCTCTCTCTCTCTCGGCCGGTGTATAAATAATCAGTTACTCCGGGTTCACTGTGATCGCCATAACTCCGGGATCACAGCAGCCTCCGTAACTCCGGCAACTGTGATTCCGGAGTTATGGGGATCACAGTGAACCCGGAGTTACGTAGGGCGCTGTGATCCCGGAATGGCTAAAATCGTGATTTATGTCCAAATTTTGCCATTTTGGTATTTTATTAATTTATTTTGGTTAATTAAAAAAATTTCGGCAGACCTGATAGTGAAATGATGAACCCATCAATATAAATAGAACATAGTCGAATTGAATATATAAGTTGTTCCACATATGCTTCTTAAAGGGGAAACAATCTAAAAATCAAATGAAAACAAATCGAGGTGCCATGTTTATTCAAGGAAGTGGAAGGGGAGAAATGGAGGTGTCATGTTTATTCAAGAAATACCTATAAATCGATCCAACGACCCACATTCAAATTAGGAGTTTTGATCCAACAACACACATTAATTCATGTTGTCAATTAGTGTAAATCAATTATTAAAAATATTAAATGTCATCAGAGATATGTAATAAAAATATGTAAACTCTTCTAATTCATTCTACATTTATGTTTGATATTTAATTATATTTTGAGCATTTTCTCTCATCATAAAAATTAAAATTCAAAAAATATCAATTTTATTTTTAATAGAAGATAAAATGTTAAAAGTGAAAACATAAAAATTATAAAAATTGCATTGTATCTGAAAATTCATAAAACAACATATGAAATTCTATTCTTTATTTTTAGTAGCCAAAATGTCTACGAAAATTATGAAAAATCCATATTTCTTTCTTTTAATAAAAGATCTATACATTCTTGCTTGTGTTTGTTTTTGTTATATGGCTTGTTCTTTGTTTCAATTGATTACAATCTTGATTAAATTGCATAACTTAGGATTTGATGTTATTATATTCTTGCTGAAGAAGTTCTTTGCCCCTCTAAGATCATTGTAGATTTTGCTTTTTTGGTTCCTTCAAATTAAGTTCTCTTCAAAGTTCATTTAGAGGAGTGTGACATTTCTTCTTTTTTTTAATTTTAATTTGGAGGCAGTTTTTTTCCCTCTCCTTAATATTTTCATTTAGAAGAGTGGCATTAGACCGCACTAAAAGTGCTCCAAAAGTTTCAGATTTTACCAAATACATAATATACTACTACCACCCAAATAGTAATTGCATTTTCGATTTTACAATATCCTAATAAATACTTTGTAAAGTTTGAAATTCATGACATGGATGCCTCTGTGCATCTTAGTTTATTGGTTTCACTTGATCTGAGGATTTGTCCATATATTGTCCAGAGATTAACTAAACAAAAAATGGGAGTAATCTCGGTGTGTTTTATGGGAAATTAAATTAATGGTTAGACCAATGCAGTTTAATTAGTTTACTCATACTTGACTATTTTGGGTTGGAAAATGAGAGATCCCACATGTGACTTTAATAACCAACATATGAAGCGCATTAAGTATGAGCCAGCAATAATAAACCTTGGTGATATATGATACATCAATGATAGAACACGGTCATTTGTGGTTGTATATAAAAGATGGTGCCTTTTAAATGAGCAACTAATGTTCAATGTAATATTTTTTACAATCAAAGACTTCATGCAAACAAGAATTTTTCTGGTGCTAAATAGCAAACTGCAGCATCTCACAAGAAAATTTCCTTCACCAAATCTGAACTTAAAAAACAGGACACTTTATCAGATTAAATAGTTAACCGCTTTGGTTCAACAAAAAAATGCTAGATAATGTTCCTAGATTATAAATATGAAACTTCTACTAAGATACAAAAGAAGAACTTATAAAATTGTTAATAGTAGAACAAAAATGGACTGATAATTAAAATATTACAAAAGCCAGTCCTAGACCCTAGTATTACCAAGCTTGCGCTCGAATAGGCGCCGCAATAGGTACACCTGTAAAACACTTGCCCCAATAAGCGCCATTGACTCGAAGATTGCCTTCTGTATTGCCCGCTTGCTCATTGCTTCATTCACTGGTCCCAGAAGATTAAACAATAAATAAAGATAAAGGCACAAGCAGAAGTATTATTTTGCACATAAGGAATGTTCTGGTTTCATGTTTGCTTGCTTATTCTGTGTCATATGGTACCAAACTTGAAAATCTTGTTAGCAAAAGTTTGTACACACATGTCAGTGAGGATAAGGAACACAATGTAATTCCTGTTTTTACACGAACATTGATATTATCAACCAATGGATGTATACAAGACATGACATGACACATGGACAAGTATAACCTCTTTTTTTCATTTTTTTCTTGGGGTGGGACCGACGTATCCTCTGCGTATCAAAATCGATCCGCATAGTGCGTATCTTTAATCCGGACCATCGGATTAAAGATCAACGGTCTCCCTCCTGAATCATATCAGTGGCGATCAAGCGTTGGTCTTTAATCCGACGGTCCGGATTAAGATACGCACCATGCAGATCGATTTTGATATGCAGAAACTGGTCCAGGGGGGTGATGAGGTAGGGTACATACATATGGCCTGTCGGTCAGTCTGAGCCTCGATCCAATGCTGCTCAAATTGTATATTGTACAATGCTTCATCTAGCTTTGCTATTTGCTCCAACAGAGGCGCAAAATGCTCTGCAATTTATTCATTCAAGAAAAAAATTCAGTAATGGAACTCCTAATCGTTCAAATAATGTGTGCAGTTCTGATCATGTTCCTGTTTACATAACAACAGTTCACATGTACAAATGTAGTGTAACGAGTAGAAAAGATTAAAAAAAATGTCAGTCCTGAGAAGTTGAATTTCAGACCAGTGGATACGTACGGCAATTGATGGCAACTCGTCTATTGAATCCTAAAATGATTTTAACCACCAAAACAGATATTGTATGAACATTAAAGTGCTTATAGAATCCCATCCTAGACTAAACAAACTTGTTATGCTGCTAATTGTCTCATTTTAATAGCTAAGAACTGTGGCTATATTTGTGTTAGTGTGTTAAGGAGTAATAGTTGGTGGACTATATTATTCTTTTTTGTGAGTGTGATTGTGTGATTATTACCATCTTTGGCATGTTGGTCGAAGTAGGAGAAATGGCCAACATGGACATCAAAATCAATTGTTTCGTGGTATGGTGATTTGTTATTGAAACAGAAACGGTGTTGTCCTCTTTTCTGAACTACAAACTCAAATTTGTCGCTTATTTTATCTCTCGAGTCATGAATTTGTGCCCCAGATGGGTCTTTCACCTAGAAAGTAATGGAGAAGTAAATATTGATATCAACCAAAATAAAATAATAAGTCATGCAACAACTGTAGCAGGATGAGCTGGAAAACTGTTCAGGTATCTTTGTACACACTAAAACCACAGTAATAGTGTTCAGGCCTTTAGAAGGATTATTTGCAAAATTATACTGCATGTAAACAGAAAATATCAAGAGTTATGACTAACAACTCATTAAAAAAAAAAAGTAGTTGTAGCGAGCTCCACAGAAATGATAAGAAGCATCAGGCCCATACCACAAGATCTACACCCTCATCGGAGTAATGCCAAGGGGTATCAGACTTGATGACTACAAATGATGCATGAACAGTATCACCTTCATATTCAACTTGGTGTGAGAAGCATTCTTCCCTGTCTATCACAAACCTTATCCCCAGAACAGGGCCCAAGTACAGAAACAGACTTGAAAGTAGTAACAGGTAGTTTAATCTCCTACATGCCATTTCCTACAAAAAAGACATCACAATAAAAATGTGCATGGGATAAACAATATACATGGAAAAATACCAAAAAAGAGAAAGGATGCTCACAAACATGGCCTCGAAAAGTTAAAGGACTAAAACACCTCTATGCAGTTCATGAATGCTATAATGGACTGAACAAGTTATTAACCAGTAAAGTGGCTGAAGAAAAAAGCATGTCATAAGAAGGGTATACTATCAGCAAGTGGTGTTGGATCAATTAAAATAAATTAGAATTTTAAGTTATATAATGAATTGAAGTAACTGGGGTGCGGTAATATGCAAAATCAAACTTGACCTTAAGCTCTAATTAATTTTATAATTCAAATAATCATTTTTCGTGTATTAAGCATAGATTGGAATCAGCTGGTTCAAAGTTCCTAAGCTATACAAAATTACCCTCTGAACACTGAAATTGATGACCATAATTAAATCACATCAAGTAATTTCCAATTGATGCACCTCGGGTTGGAAAAAAATACAGGGAGTTTTTATGCAGTTAACACGGTTTTGAACAAAATTGAAATCACAAGTCGTCTTAAAAAAAACAGCATCTAGTTTCCACCTTTAAACAGTGATGTATAACAGACACCCCACCACCTCGACTTTAACATAAAATCAAATTATGTTAGGAACTGAGAGAGGCTATGAACAGTTAGCCGTTAGATTTACATCAAAAGAAGAAGATAAAGGAATTGGGCCAAAGTTTAAATGAATGGGCTTGAGTTTGGGCTAAGAATCAAGGCAATATCGGGCGGCATCGAAATAGTACTTAGATTCTGCTAATGGAGAGCAAGAGTTGTTAGAAATGGAGAAGAAAGGGACTGGTGGTTAGAAATTTCTGATCAGACCGTTGGGTGCTGGAAGGGCATCTTTTGCTTAATTACTTTTACTGTTTTACTAGAATTAATCCCTGTAAATCGTTCACTATATAAGAACGATTAGCAATAGATGTTGGTATGATGATTAATCTGCCAAAACTCTTTTATTCAACACTTTTCTTATTTGTTGTCTGTATCCCTTTGAGCTTCAATAAAATTCCTTATTCAAACTCCAAAAATTCATCTCATATATCTCTATTTGTCTAATTATCCTTTTAAATTCTGTTGAAAGTTTGCATGATCTCTGATCTGAGATCATGACAATTGGTATCAGAGCCCTAAAGATCAACATCTGGGGCTGAAAGTTTTCTTTGATTTTGGTCCATTTTTCAATTCCTTTTGTTCCTGATCGATAACCATGGATGGTGTGTGGAATCGTCAACCTATTAAACCGAGAGCTTCCACAGATCGTCCCTTTCTCCATCTGTCCCAACGAGATGAAGAACTTCGCGCGATTTGCTCCCGTCTGCCCCGCTCGGTTCGAACACAGTTGATGACTCATATGCGAGCTGAAATGGCGGACCTAAGAGCTTCCTTGGCTAAGAGTTTAAATCTCAGCATTACACACTTGAGTGACGATCTTACTCGGCTCAGCAAAGAATTCGATGAACAATTTTCTGCAAAGCTTGCCCAAATAGATCGACACTGTGAGGCACGAATTCACTCCATGGCTACTCACCAACTTCAAACACCTGAGCTCGTGATCACCACCACAACTAAGCACACAGACATCGATACACATCAGATCGAGCCTGTCCTTTCTCCGGTATGCGGTGAAACAGATCGAGCCTAAGCAAGTTGATCTAGGTGAACATCAGATTGAGATCGATCGTTCTCAGGAGTGCATTGAGCTCATTTCACAGGAGATGACCAGTGGTACGATACAGATTGATGCACACCAGCTTGATCTTGGTAAGGATCTCACCAATCAATTGGATAAGGGAACTGAGACATTTCTCTTAGTTCCACCATATGGCAGTGATTGTGAAGCACAGGTTACCTCTCTATGTGTGGGACAGGAAAATAACATTCAAGTTAAATTACCCTTACTTGATTATCAAAGACAGTGCAGAGCTAGAGCTAATGAAGGCTTTAATGACTTTCTTGATTTAATTCCACCACAACCTCCAGACCTGTTACTGTTCAACAGGAGGGTTAACAATGGGGCAAAGTCCAAACAACTTCTCCATGGACATTACTAGCATTGTATTAATGGCACAGTTTCAGTTGTGCAAGGGACATTCATATGTACTGATGATACTATTGCCACACAGCCCAACTGGTGAAATTGAGTTAGAGATTGGTAGCCATGTATATAGTGCTGACAACCTGCAGGGTACCTATGACAATTGGGAGGCAAATCAATGGACAAACCATGAGTTCAATTCTCGCTCAAAACATGGTATACTCAATGTCAATTGGTCTAGGACAGTGTTGTGGAATGAAGGGGTGCCAACCAAACTGATCTCTATTGAGAAACTGATGTTGCTGCAATAAGGGAGGAGCAAGGATGAGAGAACTAGGGTCCCTGTGAACCTGAAATACAAAGAGGCAGTGTTAGGGACTCCCTTATGGGTCTATTCTAATCATAACTGGGTTAGACTGAGAGGGGGGGTTACAGCTCCAGTGAGTTTCTTGGAACATGTTCTCATCTGGCACAAGCAAATTGAAGTAAAGAGCCAGATTAGCAAGGGTGATTCATTTACTGCCAAGCAAGTTTCTGATGAGACACATAAATTTCCAAACCAGGGGTACACATTTAGACCCAAGAATTGGGAACTCATTCCCAAATTTTTTGGAGCTTGGCAAAAATCCTGTATTGAACAAGACACGAGAGGGGTTACTCACATATCCATGATCTCTTTTGTGTTCTGTCTAGTGGTGATGGTACTAGCTCGTATAAGGCAAAGGAGTAAGGGCATAAATGTTCTTGGCATGATTTTTGATTGGAAATGACAGATTGCAAGGACGGTTAAGGTTAGCCATTCCAGCAGGTTAAAACAATTCCCAACAAAATCATGGGTATGAACAAGACTGGTACCATACTTAACCCTTCTATCAAGTTGGTATAGCCAATTGCCTTGAAGCAAACTCTTTTAGAGTAATTGCTAGTCAGTACTCCTGTACACTTCTTTAGCATTGAGCCTAATAAAGAACAAACCCAAACATTTACTGCCTTATGTTTTATGGGTTGGCAAGAATGGTGGACAAGGGAGTCACAGGGTGAAAATCAAGTCCACACACTTAGCACAGTTCTGAAACCTTGTGAGAAGTTTAGAGCTACAATTGAGAGAAAAGAACCCCATGTCAACATACCCCTACACAAAACTTGCATTTTGGTGATCACCATATTAGGAAGATGGGGTATTAACCCTTCAGAGAGCTCTTGTGTCACTACTAATGTGAATAAACATGCCCTAAGAGTCTACCTCCCATATTTTAAATATATATCACTATGTAAACATGGATGGCAGGTATTACCAGCTTCTGCCATGGTACTACCAAAGTGTAAGGGCAAAATGGTCTTTTGGGGGAACTTTCTGCTAAATGTGGATAACAAAATCTACAAGACAAGCCAGGTACTAGTAGATCTACTCAGTGTTCAAGGGTCTCTTTTGATTGGTGTTGCTGCCTCCTGGACAGAAATTGAGGAACATCGTTATCAAATTGCATTAGTACGCTTTGGGAACACGTTGAAGTTGACAAGAAAGAGCAGCAGGTGACATTAAGAGAAACATTACATGCCAACATATTGACTGATATTTGGGTTAGCACAGTAACTGATAAAGGGATTCCAGTAAGGTCTTTCGAAGACAATATGGGCATGATGACAATAATTCCTTTTAAGGTATACCAAGATCTAGCAAGGAGTCAAGGAGAAATCAATTAGCCTCAAGTACTTTGGTAGGAGAGGGGAGTTCTGCACCTTGGTCCAATTGGAAAATGAGATCACCATGGGAGCATATGGTACCAGCACTGAAACTATTACTCAAATGTAAAATTTTGAGAGATGCTGGGAGCAATTGTAAAGAAAATGATAATCCCAGTGCTCACTATGAAGTACTGTGACTTGGGACAAGTCTACTTTGAAGAGTGGGGCAATACTCTTGTACCGACGGGCAATTGAGAGAAAGACGGTAAAAGGAAGATTATGGTTCAAACCACAATGATCTTTTATGTGTCTACAAAGGCACCGGGAGATCGTTTCAACTGTCAAAATTAACGGTAAATTGGTGAAAAGGGAGGATGCTGCTGCCATCACAACCAGAGGTCAGATTACCTTACAAAAGCTTGAGGACAAGCTTTGCTTAAAGGGTATGGCAATGTTAGGAACTGAGAGAGGCTATGAACAGTTAGCCATTGGATTTATATCAAAAGAAGAAGATAAAGGAACTGGGCCAAAGTTTAAATGAATGTGCTTGAGTTTGGGCTAAGAATCAAGGCAATATTGGGCGGCATCGAAATGGTACTTAGATTCTGCTAATGGAGAGCAAGAGTTGTTAGAAATGGAGAAGAAAGGGACTGGTGGTTAGAAATTTCTGATCAGACCGTTGGGTGCTGGAAGGGCATCTTTTGCTTAATTACTTTTACTGTTTAACTAAAATTAATCCCTGTAAATTGTTAACTATATAAGAACGATTAGTAATAGAAGTTGGTATGATGATTATTCTGCCAAAACTCTTTTATCCAACACTTTTCTTATTTGTTGTCTGTATCCTTTGAGCTTCAATAAAATTCCTTATTCAAACTCCAAAATTCATCTCATATATCTCTACGTAGCAACAACTAATGGTTTGAAAAAATTTATGGCCAGCCCACGATACGATAATCAAGCAAATTTTCCAAACAAAATCGCGGTGCTTAGGAAAAAACGCTTTCAAGAAAAGATACCTTTCCGAGTTTCGCTAATTCTCCACCTCCTTGTCAGATTCGATTGTTTTTTTACCAATGAGACTCTCCAAGGCGGATCTGATTGATGGATGATCGGAGGAGAGATTTGGGGAAAGGCGATCGCGTGATGTATAGTTTCGTTAATGACAAGAGGAAGAAGATGGGTTTGTCGGATCTGGATCCGAAAGTTGGTAATTGCTGAACGGAACAGGCTGCTGCTGAAGAAACAAAACTTTTTGGGCCGAATACGTTCAGAGTTTGGGCCGAATAAACAAAAATTTCGAGGTGTTTAGTAAGTACTTATGCTCCAATCAATTCGTATCATCTGATTGAAATGTATATAAATTTTAATGTATATGATGATTCGAATTTATTGGATATCTACAGAACATCTAGAATGACGAATTTTAGTTTTTGTCTACTAATTTTTATATATTAATTTAATTAGATCACGAGTTAGATTAAGGGCTCGTTTGGTAAATTAACTATTAGTGTCAATAATATTATTTAGGTGGAATTTCATGTATATTCTTCAAAATTACGTATTTCCTCCTCGAACTTGGATATTACTTATTTCCTCTTCTAAACTTCAAAATCACAAATTTATCAATTTTAATGTTTTTTATATTAAAACTCATTTTAAATATGTAAAATACTCATTTTATTCTTCATTAAAAACATTAAAAATGTTGCTTGTTTAATGAAAAATGTCAGTTTTATATTTGATGATTCCTGAGGGCAAATTATTCGTTTCGTACTCCTGACATATATCTGATGACATTAGGTATATTGTTGTGTATGTATCAGAGGTAGATAAATGAACAATTTGCTCTCGAAAATCCATCAAATATCATATCGATATTTTTATTAGACAAGCAACAGTTATTTATATTTTTAATTAAGGATAAAAAGTATATTTTAAATATCATCGAGTATACATTAAGAGTACAAAGTGGCTAATTTGTCCACGAAAATTGATCAAATATAAGAACGATATTTTTCATTAAACAAACTACATTTTAGTGCTTTTAGTGAAGGATAAAATGAATATTTTACACATTTAAAATGACTTCTAATTTTAAAAAGATAAAATATATAACGGATAAATTGTTTTGTTATTGAAATTTCAAAGAAGAAACACGTAATATCAAAATTTAGAGAGAGAAATATGTAATTTTGAAGAGTATACGTGAAATTTTGTCTATTATTTAATTATTTATTATTCAAGAAAAGTGAATAAATAGTGCTATTTTGGATAATAGTAAAAATAATCTTATCTTTTTTGTTGTTGAGACAACGATTTACTTGGATTATAACTAGATCTCGCGCTCTGCGCGAAAAACTAAAAAAACAATGACAGAAAAAAAAAATTGCTACAGTGAAAACACTATTTATAACAACTGTAACCAAGCATGTTGAACTTTTATATATGTTATATATGTAAGATGAGAAATGAACTATAACTTCTTTTCATTTAAGAAGTCAAACATAAATATCAAAAGGAGTGATAAGTATGCATATGTAGATTGACACTGTCATTGTTATATGTATATTTGATATAATGACATGAATGCTTTTTTTACTTAACCAAATAAACATAACTTATAATTACCTATGAAATCATTCCTCCTTAGTATGTTGCAAGGTATAATACTAGTTGAATTAAAAAAAAGTGCTTAATTGTATAATGTTATTGATCACTATAACGATGGAGCTGAACTGCTGATGCTTTCATAAAAAGAATGACGACAACAAAAATAACGAAAATGGTAATATTAAAGATAATAATTTATTGTATTTCTATTAAATTTTTTATTTGTTAATAATTAATGTAATTGATTTATCATAAAGCGTCCTTAAGGCAAGAGAGCTGATGATGCAGAATCCAGAGAGGGATAGAAGTCTAGAAGGGATTATAATTAATCAATAAATCATATGGCAATATGGCATCGATAAGCTAATTTAAGTTGCGCGTACTCAGCTAAATGACCAGTTAAGAGAGGCTGCTCGAACTCTTGCACTGGAATTACAAGGCTTTTACTCACACGAAATGTCTAATTTTGTCTCTAAATAAGTCGAATTGTATCTATTGTGACAGCTAGTTGTACTCGATAATGTACACCATCTTTAACACTTTATTTCTCTACGATAGTTTGAATGCTTTGTTTTTTATTCATCAAATTCATGAATCTCCTATAAGCTTCACAGTGCAAACTATTAGAATAACCAACATGTTTATCAAAAATTTTCTTTGATTTTCAATTTCTATGACCCTCTCCTACGAAAATAGTACGTCCACCTGAACCGACATTATTCGGTCTAAATAGATAACAATAAAGGCAAAATGTCGCATCCTTGATAATGTTGTACTCTAACCAAGTATTATATTGGCCAAACCAGTCTCCGTTAACATTCATTTCTCTTTGAAGAAAATTATGATCGCTAGGTTCACATGGACCTTTACCTAGATAACACCGAAGCACACGATCTTGTTTATTTGAATTATATTGAGATAGAGGTGGGTCTTAAGCCTGGATCAGAAGGGGGGTCTTCATTGGTGCTATTAATCTCGCGAGAGGAATTGGAGCCTAAATTAGACCCGCTTTGTCTCGACCCTTGTGAAGTTGAACCAATTGAAAATTTAGGTGCCTTTTTGAAATACATGTCCATTTTAAATATCCTACAATATCAAATGCAAAGTCAAATTATCAATTTAGGACTTAGAGTTCAAGTTTCACACTTTCACATAAGGTTTTGGACTGGTCAACCATCCTAACTCACTTTCTAAATACTTTGCCTCATTAGCGAGCACACTAATTAAGATTTGGTGTTTGAGAAAAATTCGACAGCATTTTCTCTCGACTCCCCGAATATGCCAAAGTACATTTGCATGTACATATGTATATGTGGGAACAAGAGGAGAAATACTAACCGAATTCTTCTCAAACACCAAATTCCAACTAGTGTGTTCACTATTCCTAAATGAGACAAGTATTCAAAAAGCTGTCCCAAAATGGAGACTATTCGAGATTAATCCCTATTAGATTAATCTCGAACGGGTACCGACCTATATCATTTTAATTTCCGAAAAATGGTCCTATATGACAATACCGACATAAATTTATGCAATGCAACATATTATTTTCATGATAGTCAATCAATGTTGAGACCTAGCAATTTACCTTATGAGAAAAAGACGAAGCAAGATCACAAACAAAGAGCAACCGGCTGGAAATTTAGGTGCCTTCTTGAAATATCCTAAAATATCAAATTCAAGATCAAGATTAGATGAGTAATACAATTGTTCTGTGCTCAATCATGCATTTACTTGTTTTATTTATTGCATTCGAACTAAAATTGAGTAATTGAGGTCCTCCAAATCAAAATTCTACAAATAAGTCTTATATTATGAATTTATGACTAAAAGTATTTGCTGAATTTATAAATTATAAAATTAAGTTGATAAAATTCTCAATTGAAAATTATTTGTAAATTGAGAGAGTATAAAAAGTTCATACAATAAGAGAGAATCGGTCAATCGGTGAAGTCGTGAAGATACAGATGTCGGGATAAGTACAAGAGTCAAGATGCGTGCGGCGTGCCGTGCAGAGGCAGCGGAGCGGAGCCTGTGCGCTATGCCTGTCCTAGTCAGCCGCTGCCCGTCAGCAGTCAGCGAGTGAACCACGGTCCACGAAGGCGAGAGGCACCAATAGGCAGTAGTGGTGGGCTGGCGACATCGCAAGTGGACCAGCAGCGGCACCAGTAGTGGCGGAGGCGGGACAGTGGCGGCGAGACTCTGCTGCTGGCTAGACAGTGACACAACCGCACAGGCGCACCAAGCAGAGCGGCGAGGAGACAGCGTCGACTGAGTGCTGGCCTACTACTAGGGTTCAGGAAACGAGATCTGTTGCTAGGGTTCGGGACATATGACGACTCTGCGAGTGGTCGAGTGAGTGAAGCTTTGAAAAAAATTAACAGAGCTTTGGGCCATTTTGAAAAAATTACGCGAGTTTTTTTCCTTCTTCGACTATTGGGGCTGTGCGCACGAGGCACGCTGGGCTGTTTTGAAAAACAAAATAACAAAGCTCTGGCCTCTGTACTGTTGGATAAAGATCAGGGGTGGGCCTTTTATTTTTAAAGGTAGGCACCTTATTAACTAATCAATGGGCCTTTGGTGAACTTCAAATTCCAGGGGTGGGCTACTGTAGATCCACCCGTGATTACATAGTTACAAGAGCCACTTGCTCACTATAGTAAATAAATAACTTTGCAATACAAATACGAAGTGTTGAAAAATAAAAAACTAAGGAGAATAATTAATTATAAAAAGTTAATGCTTATTTCTCTCTAATTTACATCCTCTTTTATATGCTATAAATAGTACTGTTATCTTTAGATGGTACAAACAATGATTTATTCTAATAAATACTTTCCTATTCCACTTTTCCTAATATTTTATATTATAACTCTATCTTACCTACTAATTATTTTTAACACTCCTCATCAAGCTAGGTGTGTATATATCATACAATCCTAACTAACATATGATATTATCAATTTTTTCGGATCCAACCCCTTAGGTGATAACATCTGCTAGTTGGTCATAACTCTGAATGTATGGTGCCTCTATCTCTTTTGCTTGAACCTTTTTTCTGACAAAGTGAGAATCTACTTCTATGTGCTTGGTCCTCTCATGAAACACCGAATTGAGAGCAATATGTCGTGCGGGGTTATTATACAACACATTTTCATTAGTTGAGTATACTTGATCTTCATATCCTTAAGAAGTTGTTTTAGCCAAGTTAATTCACTTGCGGTAGATGCCATGGTTTAGTACTCCGATTCTGCGCTAGATCTTGCCATAATACATTGTTTCTTTCTTTTCCATGTGACTAAGTTCTCGCCTACAAATGTACTAAAATCAGTAGTGGATTTTCTATCATAACTCTCGATCCAATATGCATCGAAATAGCCACATATGTTATTAGAATTTTTATTTTTCTTTAAAAATTCCTTCCCGTGTGTTCTTTTTAAATACTTCAAGATCTTATTTATGGTCCCTAAATGTGAGATTCTCGGAGATGCATGAATTTACTAATTTGACTTACCGAATAGGAAATATCTGGACGGGTTATGGTAAGATACATTAGTTTTCCTTCAAGTTTTTGAAATTGGTTTATATCTTTTAACAATTCACAATTCTCATTGTTGAGTTTGCATTTGCTATCTATTGGCATATTGTTGGATGGTTTGCATCCTTATTTTTTTGGTCTTTTTTAAGATCCAATACATATTTTCTTTGTGAAATAAAAAAATACCTAGTTTGGAATATGCCACCTTTTTGCAATTCACAGGAGGCATTGCTGGTAATTGCGAGAAATATGATGCCCGATATGTCGTCAATTTTGATTGGAAGATGAGTTTATGGAACTAGGGGGATGACACTAGTTTTGAGTGTTGTGTCAATTAGTATAGATTTTGCAAATTTTCAATTTTACTGGGTCTTAGATTTAAATCAAAAGGGTATATATTAGTATAAGGGCTATAGATAGTGAAAATGTGATGTTTTTTTAGTGTTTGAGTTTGTACTTTTTTCTTATGAAAATAGAAGGGGCAGACGCTCCTTGCTTATTTCAAAAAACAAATTGATCATTTCTAAAACTATAGCCAAACAGTAAATTTGAATGGATAATGTTTCGTAGATACCACATTTGATACCGACTATCGATACCACTGTTATTATGCACATTTAGTTCAGTTACTATGCACATTATTTGAGTTATTATGCATGTTACTTCATGTTATTTTGTACTGAAAATATATTATGCATGTTAACAAAATAATGTGCATAATAACTCAAATAGCATGCATAACTATTTCAGTACAAAAAATAACATGCATAACTATTTTCAGTACAAAAAACAACATGCATAATAACTCAAATAATGTGCATAATAACTCAACTAAATGTGCATAGTAACATCGATATCTATAGTCAGTACCAACATTGATATCTATGTATCAGCTCCCAATTTGAATATCAGTGAATATACCCTAAATCCTAACCAAACACGATAATAGTGAATATTTCTAATGTATAAAACAACTCATTATCCTAAACCTTAAATCATAAACCCTAACATCTAAAACAAGTCATCATTGAATATACCCTAAACACTAAAAAAATCCTAAATTTAACAAATTAATGAAAGCAATCAGTGAACAAATTGAGAGTGCAATCATTTCAATATTGATAAGTGAACAAATTTGTTAAATTTTAAACTAATTGCAAAGCAAGAATTTCGAATTTTGGATTAATAAGTAATAATGAACATTTGAGGGAAGAGGTGAGGGTTTTGTGGGTACGTACCTTTGAAATGCAAGCGAAGGAAAGAAGAAGAGAAAATAGACTGAGAAATGGTGTAAAAGAGGGAGAGAAGAGATATAGAAATGGTGCATAAAGCTTAAGGACTAAGGAGAGAAGAAGAAACGAAGTATTCTAGACAAGAAAGACGAAACAAAGAGGCACAATAATTAATGAAATGAAAAGGCATGAATATCAGTATATATTTAATTACTAACTTAACTTCGGTAAGATCGATCTATTTTTTATTTAATTTTCTAGAACATTTATGGAATGCGATGAGACGTCATTTCATTGGTATAATTTTTATATAAACATGATTTTATATGATTTTATATAATTTTATATAGGCATGATTTTATGTATAAAATTATATAATTGTATATAATTTTATATAAAATGATATAAGAAATGGTTAAAATCAAATGTAACGAGTCTGTTGCGTTTTCGTAGCGTTTAACTCGACGAAAATCCAAGAATTTGCATTAACGTTGCATTTAGTTAATGCAACCAAAATCTCTTGCGTTCAACATTTCATCATTCGCAACGAAACGCCAAACGTTAAAAACGCAATGCGTTGATTATCTGAGTACTTCATTTATGGGTGGTAACCATTAAAGAAAACACCACAAAGCATCATATCCTACAAAGAAGTGTTTCTGATTGTAGTACATTTATGAGTGATAACCTTTCAAGAAAACTTCAAAAAGCAATATATTTTACTACGAAAAGAGTTTTTTCTCCGAGTACTTCATTTAAGTGTTGTAACCATTCACTAAAATACAATGATGAAGCATCGAGTACCACTCTAAGTGCTTCATGTACGAGTACGTAATATACGAGTTATTATGATTAGAGTACTTTATTTATGGATGGTAACTATTAAGAAAAACACTACAAAGCATTATACCCTAATGCGAGATATTGTTTCTTATCTAAGTACTTCATTCATGAGTAATAACCATTAAAGAAAACACCACAAAGCATCATATCCAACTAAGAAGTGTTTCTGATCATACAATTTCATTTATGAGTGGTAACATTTCAAGAAAACATCACAATGCATCATATCTTACCACGAGAAGAGTTTCTTCTCCGAGTAATTCATTTAAGTGTTGTAACCATTCACTAAAATATAACAAAGAAGCATCGAGTACCACTCTAAGTGTTCCATGTACGAGTACTTCATTTATGAGTGATTCTGATCAGAGCACTTCATTTATGGGTGGTAACTATTAAATAAAACATCAGAAAGCATCTTACCCTAATGCGAGAAGTGTTTCTTATCTGATTACTTCATTTATTGATTGTTACCATTAAAGAAAAAAATACAAAGCATCATATCCTACTAAGAATTGTTTCTGATCAGTGTACTTCATTTATGAGTGGTAACCTTTAAAGAAAACTCCACAACGCATCATATCTTACCACGAGAAGACTTTCGTCTCGAGGACTTCAATTAAGTGTTGTAACCGTTCATTAAAGCACAACGAAGAAGCATAGATACCAATCTAAGTGTTTCATGTCCGAGTACTTAATATATGAGAGATTCTGATCAGAGAGTACTTCATTTATGGTGGTAATTATTAAAAAAACATCACAAAGTATGTTACCCCACTGCGGGAAGTGTTTCTTATCAGAGTACTTCATTTATGGGTGGTAACCATTAAAGAAAATATCACAAAGCATCATATTCTACTAAGAAGTGTTTCTGATCAGTGTACTTCATTTATGAGTGGTAACCTTTCAAGAAACTCCACAACGCATCATATCTTACCACGAGAAGAGTTTCTTCTCCGAGTACTTCATTTTAGTGTTGTAACCATTCAATAAAGGACAACGAATAAGCATAGATACCACTTTAAGTGTTTCATGTCCGAGTACTTAATATATGAGTGATTCTGATCATAGTACTTCATTTATGGGTGATAACTGTTAAAAAAACATCACAAAACATTTTACCCTACTCTGGGAAGTGTTTCTTATATGAGTACTTCATTTATGGGTGGTAACCATTAAAAAAAATATCAGAAATAATCATATCCTACTCAGAAGTGTTTCTGATCATAATACTTCATTTATGAGTGGTAACCTTTCAAAAACAATCTACAAAGCATTATATTTTACTACGAAAAGAGTTTCTTCTTCGAGTACTTCATTTAAGTGTTGTAACCATTCACTAAAACACAACGAAAAAGCATCGAGTATCACTCTAAGTGCTTCATGTAGGAGTACTTAATTTCTAATCTGAGTACTTTATTTCTGGGTGGTAACCATTAATGAAAACACCACAAAGCATCGTACCCTACTGCGAGAAGTGTTTCATATCTGAGTACTTCATTCATGGGTGGTAACCATAAAAGAAAACACCACAAAGCATCATATCCAACAAAGAAGTGTTTCTTATCTTAGTACTTCATTTATGAGTGGTAATCTTTCAAGAAAACTTCACAAAGCATCATATCTTACCGCAAGAAGAGTTTCTTCTCCGAGTACTTCATTTAAGTATTGAAACCATTCTATAAAACACAAAAAAGAAGCATTGAGTACAACTCTAAATGCTCCATGTACGAGTACTTAATTTATGAGTGATTATGATCAGAGTACTTCATTTATGGGTGGTAACTATTAAATAGAACATAAGTATGCATCATACCCTCTTGCGAGAAGTGTTTCTTATCTGAGTACTTCATTTATGTGTTGTAACCATTAAAGAAAACACCACAAAGCATCATATCCTACTATGAAGTTTTTCTGATCAGTGTACTACATTTATTAGTGCTAACCTTTCAAGAAAACTCCACAACGCATCATATCTTACCACGAGAAGAGTTTCTTCTCCGAGTACTTCATTTAAGTGATGTAACCATTCATTAAAACACAACGAAGAAGCAACGAGTACCACTCTAAGTGTTTCATGTTCGACTACTAAATTTATGAGTGACTCTGATCATCTTACTTCATTTATGGGTGATAACCATTAAAAAAACATCACAAAGTATTTTACCCTATTGCCGGATGTGTTTCTTATCGGAGTACTTCATTTCTGGGTGATAATCATTAAAGAAAACATCACAAAGCATCATATCCTACTAAGAAGTGTTTCTGATCATAGTACTTCAGTTATGAGTGTTAACCTATCAAAAACACTCTACAGAGCATTATATTTTACTACGAAAAGAGTTTCTTCTTCGAGTACTTCATTTAAGTGTTGTAACCATTCACTAAAATACAATGACGAAGCATCGAGTACAAATCTAAGTGCTTCATGTACGAGTACATAATATATGAGTTATTATGATCAGAGTACTTTATTTATGGGAGGTAACCATTAAGAAAAACACTACAAAGCATCGTACCCTACTGCGAGATGTGTTTTTTATCTGAGTACTTCATTCATGAGTGATAACCATTAAAGAAAACAACACAAAGCATAATATCCTACTAAGAAGTGTTTCTGATCATACTATTTCATTTATGAGTGGTAACATTGCAAGAAAACATCACAACGCATCATATCTTACCACGAGAAGAGTTTCTTCTCCGAGTAATTCATTTAAGTGTTGTAACCATTCACTAAAATACAACAAGGAAGCATCGAGTACCACTCTATGTGTTCCATGTACGAGTACTTCATTTATGAGTGATTCTGATCAGAGCACTTCATTTATGGGTGGTAACTATTAAATAAAACATCAGAAAGCATCTTACCCTAATGCGAGAAGTGTTTCTTATCTGATTACTTCTTTTATGGATTGTTACCATTAAAGAAAACACTACAAAGCATCATATCCTACTAAGAAGTGTTTCTGATCAGTGTACTTCATTTATGAGTGGTAACCTTTAAAGAAAACTCCACAACGCATCATATTTTACCGCGAGAAGAGTTTCGTCTCGAGGACTTCATTTCAGTGTTGTAAACGTTCATTCAAACACAACGAAGAAGCATAGATACCAATCTAAGTGTTTCATGTCCGAGTACTTAATATATGAGAGATTTTGATCAGAGCACTTCATTTATGGTGGTAACTATTAAAAAAAACATAACAAAGTTTGTTACCCTACTGCGGGAAGTGTTTCTTATCTGAGTACTTCATTTATTGGTGGTAACCATTAAAGAAAATATCACAAAGCATCATATTCTACTAAGAAATGTTTCTAATCAGTGTACTTCATTTATGAGTGGTAACCTTTCAAGAAACTCCACAACGCATCATATCTTACCACGAGAAGAGTTTCTTCTCCGAGTACTTCATTTAAGTATTGAAACCATTCTATAAAGCACAAAAAAGAAGTTTTGAGTACCACTCTAAATGCTCCATGTACGAGTACTTAATTTATGAGTGATTCTGATCAGGGTACTTCATTTATGGGTGGTAACTATTAAATAGAACATAAGTATGCATCATACCCTCATGCGAGAAGTGTTTCTTATCTGAATACTTCATTTATGGGTTGTAACCATTAAAGAAAACACCACAAAGCATCATATCCTACTAAGAAGTGTTTCTGATCAGTGTACTTCATTTATTAGTGCTAACCTTTCAAGAAAACTCCACAACGCATCATATCTTACCACGAGAAGAGTTTCTTCTCCGAGTACTTCATTTAAGTGTTGTAACCATTCATTAAAACACAACGAAGAAGCATCGAGTACCACTCAAAGTGTTTCATGTCCGAGTACTAAATTTATGAGTGATTCTGATCATCGTACTTCATTTATGGGTGATAACCATTAAAAAAACATCACAAAGTATTTTACCCTATTGCCGGATGTGTTTCTTATCGGAGTACTTCATTTATGGGTGATAACCATTAAGGAAAACATCACAAAGCATCATATCCTACTCAGAAGTGTTTCTGATCATAGTACTTCATTTATGAGTAGTAAAATTTCAAAGACACTCTACAAAGCATTATATTTTACTACGAAAAGAGTTTCTTCTTCGAGTACTTCATTTAAGTGTTGTAACCATTCACTAAAACACAACGAAAAAGCATCGAGTATCACTCTAAGTGCTTCATGTATGAGTACATAATATATGAGTTATTATGATAAGAGTACTCTATTTATGTGTGGTAACCATTAAGAAAAACACTACAAAGCATCGTACCCTACTGCGTGATGTGTTTCTTATCTGAGTACTTCATTCATGAGTGATAACCATTAAAGAAAACACCACAAAGCATCATATCCTACTAAGAAGTGTTTCGGATCATACTATTTCATTTATGAGTGGTAACATTGCAAGAGAAGATCACAACGCATCATATCTTACCACGAGAAGAGTTTCTTCTCCGAGTAATTCATTTAAGTGTTGTAACCATTCACTAAAATACAACAAGGAAGCATCGAGTACCACTCTAAGTGTTCCATGTACGAGTACTTCATTTATGAGTGATTATGATCAGAGCACTTCATTTATGGGTGGTAACTATTAAATAAAACATCATAAAGCCTCTTACCCTAATGCGAGAAGTGTTTCTTATCTGATTACTTCATTTATGGACTGTTACCATTAAAGAAAACACTACAAAGCATCATATCCTACTAAGAAGTGTTTCTGATAAGTGTACTTCATTTATGAGTGGTAACCTTTAAAGAAAACTCCGCAACGCATCATATCTTACCGCGAGAAGAGTTTCGTCTCGAGGACTTCATTTCAGAGTTGTAACCGTTCATTCAAACACTACGAAGAAGCACAGATATCAATCTAAGTGTTTCATGTCCGAGTACTTAATATATGAGAGATTCTGATCATAGCACTTCATTTATGGTGGTAACTATTAAAAAAACATCACAAAGTATGTTACCCTACTGCGAGAAGTGTTTCTTATCTGAGTACTTCATTTATGGGTGTAACCATTAAAAAAAAATATCACAAAGCATTATATTCTACTAAGAAGTGTTTCTGATCAGTGTAATTCATTTATTAGTGGTAAACTTTAAAGAAAACTCCACAACGCATCATATCTTACCAAGAGAAGAGTTTCTTCTCCGAGTACTTCATTTTAGTGTTGTAACCATTCAATAAAGGACAACGAATAAGCATAGATACCAATTTAAGTATTTCATGTCCGAGTACTTAATATATGAGAGATTCTGATCAGAGAGTACTTCATTTATGGTGGTACCTATTAAAAAAACATCACAAAGTATGTTACCCTACTGCGGAAAGTGTTTCTTATCTGAGTATTTCATTTATGGGTGGTAACCATTAAAGAAAATATCACAAAGCATCATATTCTACTAAGAAGTGTTTCTGTTCAGTGTACTTCATTTATGAGTGGTAATCTTTCAAGAAAACTTCACAAAGCATCATATCTTACCGCGAGAAGAGTTTCTTCTCCGAGTATTTCATTTTAGTGTTGTAACCATTCAATAAAGGACAACGAATAAGCATAGATACCACTTTAAGTATTTCATGTCCGAGTACTTAATTTATGAGTGATTCTAATCATAGTACTTCATTTATGGGTGATAACTGTTAAAAAAACATCACAAAGCATTTTACCCAACTCCGGAAAGTGTTTCTTATCTGAGTACTTCATTTATGGGTGGTAACCAATAAAGAAAATATCAGAAAGAATCATATCCTACTCAGAAGTGTTTCTGATCATAGTACTTCATTTATGAGTGGTAAAATTTCAAAGACACTCTAGAAAGCATTATATTTTACTACGAAAAGAGTTTCTTCTTCGAGTACTTCATTTAAGTGTTGTAACCATTCACTAAAACACAACGAAAAAGCATCGAGTATCACTCTAAGTGCTTCATGTATGAGTACATAATATATGAGTTATTATGATAAGAGTACTCTATTTATGTGTGGTAACCATTAAGAAAAACACTACAAAGCATCGTACCCTACTGCGTGATGTGTTTCTTATCTGAGTACTTCATTCATGAGTGATAACCATTAAAGAAAACACCACAAAGCATCATATCCTACTAAGAAGTGTTTCTGATCATACTATTTCATCTATGAGTGGTAACATTGCAAGAGAACATCACAACGCATCATATCTTACCACGAGAAGAGTTTCTTCTCCGAGTAATTCATTTAAGTGTTGTAACCATTCACTAAAATACAACAAGGAAGCATCGAGTACCACTCTAAGTGTTCCATGTACGAGTACTTCATTTATGAGTGATTATGATCAGAGCACTTCATTTATGGGTGGTAACTATTAAATAAAACATCAGAAAGCATCTTACCCTAATGCGAGAAGTGTTTCTTATCTGATTACTTCATTTATGGATTGTTACCATTAAAGAAAACACTACAAAGCATCATATCCTACTAAGAAGTGTTTCTGATCAGTGTACTTCATTTATGAGTGGTAACCTTTAAAGAAAACTCCACAACGCATCATATTTTACCGCGAGAAGAGTTTTGTCTCGAGGACTTCATTTCAGTGTTGTAAACGTTCATTGAAACACAACGAAGAAGCATAGATACCAATCTAAGTGTTTCATGTCTGAGTACTTAATATATGAGAGATTTTGATCAGAGCACTTCATTTATGGTGGTAACTATTAAAAAAAACATAACAAAGTTTGTTACCCTACTGCGGGAAGTGTTTCTTATCTGAGTACTTCATTTATGGGTGGTAACCATTGAAGAAAATATCACAAAGCATCATATTCTACTAAGAAGTGTTTCTGATCAGTGTACTTCATTTATGAGTGGTAACCTTTCAAGAAACTCCACAACGCATCATATCTTACCACGAGAAGAGTTTCTTCTCCGAGTACTTCTTTTTAGTGTTGTAACCATTCAATAAAGGACAACGAATTAGCATAGATACCACTTTAAATGTTTCATATCCGAGTACTTAATTTATGAGTGATTCAGATCATAGTACTTCATTTATGGGTGATAACTGTTAAAAAAACATCACAAAGCATTTTACCCTACTCCGGGAAGTGTTTCTTATCTGAGTACTTCATTTATGGGTGGTAACCATTAAAGAAAATATCAGAAAGAATCATATCCTACTCAGAAGTGTTTCTGATCATAATACTTCATTTATGAGTGGTAACCTTTCAAAAACAATCTACAAAGCATTATATTTTACTACGAAAACAGTCTCTTCTTCGAGTACTTAATTTAAGTGTTGTAACCATTCACTAAAACACAACAAAAAAGCATCGAGTATCACTCTAAGTGCTTCATTTATGAGTACTTAATTTGTAATCTGAGTACATTATTTCTGGGTGGTAACCATTAATGAAAACACCACAAAGCATCGTACCCTACTGCGAGAAGTGTTTCATATCTGAGTACTTCATTCATGGGTGGTAACCATCAAAGAAAACACCACAAAGCATCATATCCTACAAAGAATTGTTTCTTATCTTAGTACTTCATTTATGAGTGGTAATCTTTCAAGAAAATTTCACAAAGCATCATATCTTACCGCGAGAAGAGTTTCTTCTCCGAGTACCTCATTTAAGTATTGAAACCATTCTATAAAGCACAAAAAAGAAGTTTTGAGTACCACTCTAAATGCTCCATGTACGAGTACTTAATTTATGAGTGATTCTGATCAGGGTACTTCATTTATGGGTGGTAACTATTAAATAGAACATAAGTATGCATCATACCCTCATGCGAGAAGTGTTTCTTATCTGAATACTTCATTTATGGGTTGTAACCATTAAAGAAAACACCACAAAGCATCATATCCTACTAAGAAGTGTTTCTGATCAGTGTACTACATTTATTAGTGCTAACCTTTCAAGAAAACTCCACAACGCATCATATCTTACCACGAGAAGAGTTTCTTCTCCGAGTACTTCATTTAAGTGTTGTAACCATTCATTAAAACACAACGAAGAAGCATCGAGTACCACTCAAAGTGTTTCATGTCCGAGTACTAAATTTATGAGTGATTCTGATCATCATACTTCATTTATGGGTGATAACCATTAAAAAAACATCACAAAGTATTTTACCCTATTGCCGGATGTGTTTCTTATCGGAGTACTTCATTTATGGGTGATAACCATTAAAGAAAACATCACAAAGTATCATATCCTACTAAGAAGTGTTTCTGATCATAGTACTTCATTTATGAGTGTTAACCTATCAAAAACACTCTACAGAGCATTATATTTTACTACGAAAAGAGTTTCTTCTCCGAGTACTTAATTTAAGTGTTGTAACCATTCACTAAAATACAATGACGAAGCATCGAGTACCAATCTAAGTGCTTCATGTACGAGTACATAATATATGAGTTATTATGATCAGAGTACTCTATTTATGTGTGGTAACCATTAAGAAAAACACTACAAAGCATCGTACCCTACTGCGTGATGTGTTTCTTATCTGAGTACTTCATTCATGAGTGATAACCATTAAAGAAAACACCACAAAGCATCATATCCTACTAAGAAGTGTTTCGGATCATACTATTTCATTTATGAGTGGTAACATTGCAAGAGAAGATCACAACGCATCATATCTTACCACGAGAAGAGTTTCTTCTCCGAGTAATTCATTTAAGTGTTGTAACCATTCACTAAAATACAACAAGGAAGCATCGAGTACCACTCTAAGTGTTCCATGTACGAGTACTTCATTTATGAGTGATTATGATCAGAGCACTTCATTTATGGGTGGTAACTATTAAATAAAACATCAGAAAGCCTCTTACCCTAATGCGAGAAGTGTTTCTTATCTGATTACTTCATTTATGGACTGTTACCATTAAAGAAAACACTACAAAGCATCATATCCTACTAAGAAGTGTTTCTGATAAGTGTACTTCATTTATGAGTGGTAACCTTTAAAGAAAACTCCACAACGCATCATATCTTACCGCGAGAAGAGTTTCGTCTCGAGGACTTCATTTCAGAGTTGTAACCGTTCATTCAAACACTACGAAGAAGCATAGATATCAATCTAAGTGTTTCATGTCCGAGTACTTAATATATGAGAGATTTTGATCAGAGCACTTCATTTATGGTGGTAACTATTAAAAAAAACATAACAAAGTTTGTTACCCTACTGCGGAAAGTGTTTCTTATCTGAGTATTTCATTTATGGGTGGTAACCATTAAAGAAAATATCACAAAGCATCATATTCTACTAAGAAGTGTTTCTGTTCAGTGTACTTCATTTATGAGTGGTAATCTTTCAAGAAAACTTCACAAAGCATCATATCTTACCGCGAGAAGAGTTTCTTCTCCGAGTATTTCATTTTAGTGTTGTAACCATTCAATAAAGGACAACGAATAAGCATAGATACCACTTTAAGTATTTCATGTCCGAGTACTAATTTTATGAGTGATTCTAATCATAGTACTTCATTTATGGGTGATAACTGTTAAAAAAACATCACAAAGCATTTTACCCAACTCCGGAAAGTGTTTCTTATCTGAGTACTTCATTTATGGGTGGTAACCAATAAAGAAAATATCAGAAAGAATCATATCCTACTCAGAAGTGTTTCTGATCATAGTACTTCATTTATGAGTGGTAAAATTTCAAAGACACTCTACAAAGCATTATATTTTACTACGAAAAGAGTTTCTTCTTCGAGTACTTCATTTAAGTGTTGTAACCATTCACTAAAACACAACGAAAAAGCATCGAGTATCACTCTAAGTGCTTCATGTATGAGTACATAATATATGAGTTATTATGATCAGAGTACTCTATTTATGTGTGGTAACCATTAAGAAAAACACTACAAAGCATCGTACCCTACTGCGTGATGTGTTTCTTATCTGAGTACTTCATTCATGAGTGATAACCATTAAAGAAAACACCACAAAGCATCATATCCTACTAAGAAGTGTTTCTGATCATACTATTTCATCTATGAGTGGTAACATTGCAAGAGAAGATCACAACGCATCATATCTTACCACGAGAAGAGTTTCTTCTCCGAGTAATTCATTTAAGTGTTGTAACCATTCACTAAAATACAACAAGGAAGCATCGAGTACCACTCTAAGTGTTCCATGTACGAGTACTTCATTTATGAGTGATTATGATCAGAGCACTTCATTTATGGGTGGTAACTATTAAATAAAACATCAGAAAGCCTCTTACCCTAATGCGAGAAGTGTTTCTTATCTGATTACTTCATTTATGGACTGTTACCATTAAAGAAAACACTACAAAGCATCATATCCTACTAAGAAGTGTTTCTGATAAGTGTACTTCATTTATGAGTGGTAACCTTTAAAGAAAACTCCACAACGCATCATATCTTACCGCGAGAAGAGTTTCGTCTCGAGGACTTCATTTCAGAGTTGTAACCGTTCATTCAAACACTACGAAGAAGCATAGATATCAATCTAAGTGTTTCATGTCCGAGTACTTAATATATGAGAGATTTTGATCAGAGCACTTCATTTATGGTGGTAACTATTAAAAAAAACATAACAAAGTTTGTTACCCTACTGCGGAAAGTGTTTCTTATCTGAGTATTTCATTTATGGGTGGTAACCATTAAAGAAAATATCACAAAGCATCATATTCTACTAAGAAGTGTTTCTGTTCAGTGTACTTCATTTATGAGTGGTAATCTTTCAAGAAAACTTCACAAAGCATCATATCTTACCGCGAGAAGAGTTTCTTCTCCGAGTATTTCATTTTAGTGTTGTAACCATTCAATAAAGGACAACGAATAAGCATAGATACCACTTTAAGTATTTCATGTCCGAGTACTAATTTTATGAGTGATTCTAATCATAGTACTTCATTTATGGGTGATAACTGTTAAAAAAACATCACAAAGCATTTTACCCAACTCCGGAAAGTGTTTCTTATCTGAGTACTTCATTTATGGGTGGTAACCAATAAAGAAAATATCAGAAAGAATCATATCCTACTCAGAAGTGTTTCTGATCATAGTACTTCATTTATGAGTGGTAAAATTTCAAAGACACTCTACAAAGCATTATATTTTACTACGAAAAGAGTTTCTTCTTCGAGTACTTCATTTAAGTGTTGTAACCATTCACTAAAACACAACGAAAAAGCATCGAGTATCACTCTAAGTGCTTCATGTATGAGTACATAATATATGAGTTATTATGATAAGAGTACTCTATTTATGTGTGGTAACCATTAAGAAAAACACTACAAAGCATCGTACCCTACTGCGTGATGTGTTTCTTATCTGAGTACTTCATTCATGAGTGATAACCATTAAAGAAAACACCACAAAGCATCATATCCTACTAAGAAGTGTTTCTGATCATACTATTTCATCTATGAGTGGTAACATTGCAAGAGAACATCACAACGCATCATATCTTACCACGAGAAGAGTTTCTTCTCCGAGTAATTCATTTAAGTGTTGTAACCATTCACTAAAATACAACAAGGAAGCATCGAGTACCACTCTAAGTGTTCCATGTACGAGTACTTCATTTATGAGTGATTATGATCAGAGCACTTCATTTATGGGTGGTAACTATTAAATAAAACATCAGAAAGCATCTTACCCTAATGCGAGAAGTGTTTCTTATCTGATTACTTCATTTATGGATTGTTACCATTAAAGAAAACACTACAAAGCATCATATCCTACTAAGAAGTGTTTCTGATCAGTGTACTTCATTTATGAGTGGTAACCTTTAAAGAAAACTCCACAACGCATCATATTTTACCGCGAGAAGAGTTTTGTCTCGAGGACTTCATTTCAGTGTTGTAAACGTTCATTCAAACACAACGAAGAAGCATAGATACCAATCTAAGTGTTTCATGTCCGAGTACTTAATATATGAGAGATTTTGATCAGAGCACTTCATTTATGGTGGTAACTATTAAAAAAAACATAACAAAGTTTGTTACCCTACTACGGGAAGTGTTTCTTATCTGAGTACTTCATTTATGGGTGGTAACCATTGAAGAAAATATCACAAAGCATCATATTCTACTAAGAAGTGTTTCTGATCAGTGTACTTCATTTATGAGTGGTAACCTTTCAAGAAACTCCACAACGCATCATATCTTACCACGAGAAGAGTTTCTTCTCCGAGTACTTCTTTTTAGTGTTGTAACCATTCAATAAAGGACAACGAATTAGCATAGATATCACTTTAAATGTTTCATATCCGAGTACTTAATTTATGAGTGATTCAGATCATAGTACTTCATTTATGGGTGATAACTGTTAAAAAAACATCACAAAGCATTTTACCTTACTCCGGGAAGTGTTTCTTATCTGAGTACTTCATTTATGGGTGGTAACCATTAAAGAAAATATCAGAAGTGTTTCTGATCATAATACTTCATTTATGAGTGGTAACCTTTCAAAAACAATCTACAAAGCATTATATTTTACTACGAAAACAGTCTCTTCTTCGAGTACTTAATTTAAGTGTTGTAACCATTCACTAAAACACAACAAAAAAGCATCGAGTATCACTCTAAGTGCTTCATTTATGAGTACTTAATTTGTAATCTGAGTACATTATTTCTGGGTGGTAACCATTAATGAAAACACCACAAAGCATCGTACCCTACTGCGAGAAGTGTTTCATATCTGAGTACTTCATTCATGGGTGGTAACCATCAAAGAAAACACCACAAAGCATCATATCCTACAAAGAATTGTTTCTTATCTTAGTACTTCATTTATGAGTGGTAATCTTTCAAGAAAACTTCACAAAGCATCATATCTTACCGCGAGAAGAGTTTCTTCTCCGAGTACTTCATTTAAGTATTGAAACCATTCTATAAAGCACAAAAAAGAAGTTTTGAGTACCACTCTAAATGCTCCATGTACGAGTACTTAATTTATGAGTGATTCTGATCAGGGTACTTCATTTATGGGTGGTAACTATTAAATAGAACATAAGTATGCATCATACCCTCATGCGAGAAGTGTTTCTTATCTGAATACTTCATTTATGGGTTGTAACCATTAAAGAAAACACCACAAAGCATCATATCCTACTAAGAAGTGTTTCTGATCAGTGTACTTCATTTATTAGTGCTAACCTTTCAAGAAAACTCCACAACGCATCATATCTTACCACGAGAAGAGTTTCTTCTCCGAGTACTTCATTTAAGTGTTGTAACCATTCATTAAAACACAACGAAGAA
Source organism: Eleocharis quinqueflora (assembly GCA_964058865.1). Lineage (NCBI taxonomy): Eukaryota > Viridiplantae > Streptophyta > Magnoliopsida > Poales > Cyperaceae > Eleocharis > Eleocharis quinqueflora. Next base: position 45,382 of record CAXKVX010001436.1, read on the forward strand.
GCATCGAGTACCACTCAAAGTGTTTCATGTCCGAGTACTAAATTTATGAGTGATTCTGATCATCGTACTTCATTTATGGGTGATAACCATTAAAAAAACATCACAAAGTATTTTACCCTATTGCCGGATGTGTTTCTTATCGGACATCACAAAGCATCATATCCTACTCAGAAGTGTTTCTGATCATAGTACTTCATTTATGAGTAGTAAAATTTCAAAGACACTCTACAAAGCATTATATTTTACTACGAAAAGAGTTTCTTCTTCGAGTACTTCATTTAAGTGTTGTAACCATTCACTAAAACACAACGAAAAAGCATCGAGTATCACTCTAAGTGCTTCATGTATGAGTACATAATATATGAGTTATTATGATAAGAGTACTCTATTTATGTGTGGTAACCATTAAGAAAAACACTACAAAGCATCGTACCCTACTGCGTGATGTGTTTCTTATCTGAGTACTTCATTCATGAGTGATAACCATTAAAGAAAACACCACAAAGCATCATATCCTACTAAGAAGTGTTTCGGATCATACTATTTCATTTATGAGTGGTAACATTGCAAGAGAAGATCACAACGCATCATATCTTACCACGAGAAGAGTTTCTTCTCCGAGTAATTCATTTAAGTGTTGTAACCATTCACTAAAATACAACAAGGAAGCATCGAGTACCACTCTAAGTGTTCCATGTACGAGTACTTCATTTATGAGTGATTATGATCAGAGCACTTCATTTATGGGTGGTAACTATTAAATAAAACATCAGAAAGCCTCTTACCCTAATGCGAGAAGTGTTTCTTATCTGATTACTTCATTTATGGACTGTTACCATTAAAGAAAACACTACAAAGCATCATATCCTACTAAGAAGTGTTTCTGATAAGTGTACTTCATTTATGAGTGGTAACCTTTAAAGAAAACTCCACAACGCATCATATCTTACCGCGAGAAGAGTTTCGTCTCGAGGACTTCATTTCAGAGTTGTAACCGTTCATTCAAACACTACGAAGAAGCATAGATATCAATCTAAGTGTTTCATGTCCGAGTACTTAATATATGAGAGATTTTGATCAGAGCACTTCATTTATGGTGGTAACTATTAAAAAAAACATAACAAAGTTTGTTACCCTACTGCGGAAAGTGTTTCTTATCTGAGTATTTCATTTATGGGTGGTAACCATTAAAGAAAATATCACAAAGCATCATATTCTACTAAGAAGTGTTTCTGTTCAGTGTACTTCATTTATGAGTGGTAATCTTTCAAGAAAACTTCACAAAGCATCATATCTTACAGCGAGAAGAGTTTCTTCTCCGAGTATTTCATTTTAGTGTTGTAACCATTCAATAAAGGACAACGAATAAGCATAGATACCACTTTAAGTATTTCATGTCCGAGTACTAATTTTATGAGTGATTCTAATCATAGTACTTCATTTATGGGTGATAACTGTTAAAAAAACATCACAAAGCATTTTACCCAACTCCGGAAAGTGTTTCTTATCTGAGTACTTCATTTATGGGTGGTAACCAATAAAGAAAATATCAGAAAGAATCATATCCTACTCAGAAGTGTTTCTGATCATAGTACTTCATTTATGAGTGGTAAAATTTCAAAGACACTCTACAAAGCATTATATTTTACTACGAAAAGAGTTTCTTCTTCGAGTACTTCATTTAAGTGTTGTAACCATTCACTAAAACACAACGAAAAAGCATCGAGTATCACTCTAAGTGCTTCATGTATGAGTACATAATATATGAGTTATTATGATAAGAGTACTCTATTTATGTGTGGTAACCATTAAGAAAAACACTACAAAGCATCGTACCCTACTGCGTGATGTGTTTCTTATCTGAGTACTTCATTCATGAGTGATAACCATTAAAGAAAACACCACAAAGCATCATATCCTACTAAGAAGTGTTTCTGATCATACTATTTCATCTATGAGTGGTAACATTGCAAGAGAACATCACAACGCATCATATCTTACCACGAGAAGAGTTTCTTCTCCGAGTAATTCATTTAAGTGTTGTAACCATTCACTAAAATACAACAAGGAAGCATCGAGTACCACTCTAAGTGTTCCATGTACGAGTACTTCATTTATGAGTGATTATGATCAGAGCACTTCATTTATGGGTGGTAACTATTAAATAAAACATCAGAAAGCATCTTACCCTAATGCGAGAAGTGTTTCTTATCTGATTACTTCATTTATGGATTGTTACCATTAAAGAAAACACTACAAAGCATCATATCCTACTAAGAAGTGTTTCTGATCAGTGTACTTCATTTATGAGTGGTAACCTTTAAAGAAAACTCCACAACGCATCATATTTTACCGCGAGAAGAGTTTTGTCTCGAGGACTTCATTTCAGTGTTGTAAACGTTCATTCAAACACAACGAAGAAGCATAGATACCAATCTAAGTGTTTCATGTCCGAGTACTTAATATATGAGAGATTTTGATCAGAGCACTTCATTTATGGTGGTAACTATTAAAAAAAACATAACAAAGTTTGTTACCCTACTACGGGAAGTGTTTCTTATCTGAGTACTTCATTTATGGGTGGTAACCATTGAAGAAAATATCACAAAGCATCATATTCTACTAAGAAGTGTTTCTGATCAGTGTACTTCATTTATGAGTGGTAACCTTTCAAGAAACTCCACAACGCATCATATCTTACCACGAGAAGAGTTTCTTCTCCGAGTACTTCTTTTTAGTGTTGTAACCATTCAATAAAGGACAACGAATTAGCATAGATATCACTTTAAATGTTTCATATCCGAGTACTTAATTTATGAGTGATTCAGATCATAGTACTTCATTTATGGGTGATAACTGTTAAAAAAACATCACAAAGCATTTTACCTTACTCCGGGAAGTGTTTCTTATCTGAGTACTTCATTTATGGGTGGTAACCATTAAAGAAAATATCAGAAAGAATCATATCCTACTCAGAAGTGTTTCTGATCATAATACTTCATTTATGAGTGGTAACCTTTCAAAAACAATCTACAAAGCATTATATTTTACTACGAAAACAGTCTCTTCTTCGAGTACTTAATTTAAGTGTTGTAACCATTCACTAAAACACAACAAAAAAGCATCGAGTATCACTCTAAGTGCTTCATTTATGAGTACTTAATTTGTAATCTGAGTACATTATTTCTGGGTGGTAACCATTAATGAAAACACCACAAAGCATCGTACCCTACTGCGAGAAGTGTTTCATATCTGAGTACTTCATTCATGGGTGGTAACCATCAAAGAAAACACCACAAAGCATCATATCCTACAAAGAATTGTTTCTTATCTTAGTACTTCATTTATGAGTGGTAATCTTTCAAGAAAACTTCACAAAGCATCATATCTTACCGCGAGAAGAGTTTCTTCTCCGAGTACTTCATTTAAGTATTGAAACCATTCTATAAAGCACAAAAAAGAAGTTTTGAGTACCACTCTAAATGCTCCATGTACGAGTACTTAATTTATGAGTGATTCTGATCAGGGTACTTCATTTATGGGTGGTAACTATTAAATAGAACATAAGTATGCATCATACCCTCATGCGAGAAGTGTTTCTTATCTGAATACTTCATTTATGGGTTGTAACCATTAAAGAAAACACCACAAAGCATCATATCCTACTAAGAAGTGTTTCTGATCAGTGTACTTCATTTATTAGTGCTAACCTTTCAAGAAAACTCCACAACGCATCATATCTTACCACGAGAAGAGTTTCTTCTCCGAGTACTTCATTTAAGTGTTGTAACCATTCATTAAAACACAACGAAGAAGCATCGAGTACCACTCAAAGTGTTTCATGTCCGAGTACTAAATTTATGAGTGATTCTGATCATCGTACTTCATTTATGGGTGATAACCATTAAAAAAACATCACAAAGTATTTTACCCTATTGCCGGATGTGTTTCTTATCGGAGTACTTCATTTATGGGTGATAACCATTAAGGAAAACATCACAAAGCATCATATCCTACTCAGAAGTGTTTCTGATCATAGTACTTCATTTATGAGTAGTAAAATTTCAAAGACACTCTACAAAGCATTATATTTTACTACGAAAAGAGTTTCTTCTTCGAGTACTTCATTTAAGTGTTGTAACCATTCACTAAAACACAACGAAAAAGCATCGAGTATCACTCTAAGTGCTTCATGTATGAGTACATAATATATGAGTTATTATGATAAGAGTACTCTATTTATGTGTGGTAACCATTAAGAAAAACACTACAAAGCATCGTACCCTACTGCGTGATGTGTTTCTTATCTGAGTACTTCATTCATGAGTGATAACCATTAAAGAAAACACCACAAAGCATCATATCCTACTAAGAAGTGTTTCGGATCATACTATTTCATTTATGAGTGGTAACATTGCAAGAGAAGATCACAACGCATCATATCTTACCACGAGAAGAGTTTCTTCTCCGAGTAATTCATTTAAGTGTTGTAACCATTCACTAAAATACAACAAGGAAGCATCGAGTACCACTCTAAGTGTTCCATGTACGAGTACTTCATTTATGAGTGATTATGATCAGAGCACTTCATTTATGGGTGGTAACTATTAAATAAAACATCAGAAAGCCTCTTACCCTAATGCGAGAAGTGTTTCTTATCTGATTACTTCATTTATGGACTGTTACCATTAAAGAAAACACTACAAAGCATCATATCCTACTAAGAAGTGTTTCTGATAAGTGTACTTCATTTATGAGTGGTAACCTTTAAAGAAAACTCCACAACGCATCATATCTTACCGCGAGAAGAGTTTCGTCTCGAGGACTTCATTTCAGAGTTGTAACCGTTCATTCAAACACTACGAAGAAGCATAGATATCAATCTAAGTGTTTCATGTCCGAGTACTTAATATATGAGAGATTTTGATCAGAGCACTTCATTTATGGTGGTAACTATTAAAAAAAACATAACAAAGTTTGTTACCCTACTGCGGAAAGTGTTTCTTATCTGAGTATTTCATTTATGGGTGGTAACCATTAAAGAAAATATCACAAAGCATCATATTCTACTAAGAAGTGTTTCTGTTCAGTGTACTTCATTTATGAGTGGTAATCTTTCAAGAAAACTTCACAAAGCATCATATCTTACCGCGAGAAGAGTTTCTTCTCCGAGTATTTCATTTTAGTGTTGTAACCATTCAATAAAGGACAACGAATAAGCATAGATACCACTTTAAGTATTTCATGTCCGAGTACTAATTTTATGAGTGATTCTAATCATAGTACTTCATTTATGGGTGATAACTGTTAAAAAAACATCACAAAGCATTTTACCCAACTCCGGAAAGTGTTTCTTATCTGAGTACTTCATTTATGGGTGGTAACCAATAAAGAAAATATCAGAAAGAATCATATCCTACTCAGAAGTGTTTCTGATCATAGTACTTCATTTATGAGTGGTAAAATTTCAAAGACACTCTACAAAGCATTATATTTTACTACGAAAAGAGTTTCTTCTTCGAGTACTTCATTTAAGTGTTGTAACCATTCACTAAAACACAACGAAAAAGCATCGAGTATCACTCTAAGTGCTTCATGTATGAGTACATAATATATGAGTTATTATGATAAGAGTACTCTATTTATGTGTGGTAACCATTAAGAAAAACACTACAAAGCATCGTACCCTACTGCGTGATGTGTTTCTTATCTGAGTACTTCATTCATGAGTGATAACCATTAAAGAAAACACCACAAAGCATCATATCCTACTAAGAAGTGTTTCTGATCATACTATTTCATCTATGAGTGGTAACATTGCAAGAGAACATCACAACGCATCATATCTTACCACGAGAAGAGTTTCTTCTCCGAGTAATTCATTTAAGTGTTGTAACCATTCACTAAAATACAACAAGGAAGCATCGAGTACCACTCTAAGTGTTCCATGTACGAGTACTTCATTTATGAGTGATTATGATCAGAGCACTTCATTTATGGGTGGTAACTATTAAATAAAACATCAGAAAGCATCTTACCCTAATGCGAGAAGTGTTTCTTATCTGATTACTTCATTTATGGATTGTTACCATTAAAGAAAACACTACAAAGCATCATATCCTACTAAGAAGTGTTTCTGATCAGTGTACTTCATTTATGAGTGGTAACCTTTAAAGAAAACTCCACAACGCATCATATTTTACCGCGAGAAGAGTTTTGTCTCGAGGACTTCATTTCAGTGTTGTAAACGTTCATTCAAACACAACGAAGAAGCATAGATACCAATCTAAGTGTTTCATGTCCGAGTACTTAATATATGAGAGATTTTGATCAGAGCACTTCATTTATGGTGGTAACTATTAAAAAAAACATAACAAAGTTTGTTACCCTACTACGGGAAGTGTTTCTTATCTGAGTACTTCATTTATGGGTGGTAACCATTGAAGAAAATATCACAAAGCATCATATTCTACTAAGAAGTGTTTCTGATCAGTGTACTTCATTTATGAGTGGTAACCTTTCAAGAAACTCCACAACGCATCATATCTTACCACGAGAAGAGTTTCTTCTCCGAGTACTTCTTTTTAGTGTTGTAACCATTCAATAAAGGACAACGAATTAGCATAGATATCACTTTAAATGTTTCATATCCGAGTACTTAATTTATGAGTGATTCAGATCATAGTACTTCATTTATGGGTGATAACTGTTAAAAAAACATCACAAAGCATTTTACCTTACTCCGGGAAGTGTTTCTTATCTGAGTACTTCATTTATGGGTGGTAACCATTAAAGAAAATATCAGAAAGAATCATATCCTACTCAGAAGTGTTTCTGATCATAATACTTCATTTATGAGTGGTAACCTTTCAAAAACAATCTACAAAGCATTATATTTTACTACGAAAACAGTCTCTTCTTCGAGTACTTAATTTAAGTGTTGTAACCATTCACTAAAACACAACAAAAAAGCATCGAGTATCACTCTAAGTGCTTCATTTATGAGTACTTAATTTGTAATCTGAGTACATTATTTCTGGGTGGTAACCATTAATGAAAACACCACAAAGCATCGTACCCTACTGCGAGAAGTGTTTCATATCTGAGTACTTCATTCATGGGTGGTAACCATCAAAGAAAACACCACAAAGCATCATATCCTACAAAGAATTGTTTCTTATCTTAGTACTTCATTTATGAGTGGTAATCTTTCAAGAAAACTTCACAAAGCATCATATCTTACCGCGAGAAGAGTTTCTTCTCCGAGTACTTCATTTAAGTATTGAAACCATTCTATAAAGCACAAAAAAGAAGTTTTGAGTACCACTCTAAATGCTCCATGTACGAGTACTTAATTTATGAGTGATTCTGATCAGGGTACTTCATTTATGGGTGGTAACTATTAAATAGAACATAAGTATGCATCATACCCTCATGCGAGAAGTGTTTCTTATCTGAATACTTCATTTATGGGTTGTAACCATTAAAGAAAACACCACAAAGCATCATATCCTACTAAGAAGTGTTTCTGATCAGTGTACTTCATTTATTAGTGCTAACCTTTCAAGAAAACTCCACAACGCATCATATCTTACCACGAGAAGAGTTTCTTCTCCGAGTACTTCATTTAAGTGTTGTAACCATTCATTAAAACACAACGAAGAAGCATCGAGTACCACTCAAAGTGTTTCATGTCCGAGTACTAAATTTATGAGTGATTCTGATCATCGTACTTCATTTATGGGTGATAACCATTAAAAAAACATCACAAAGTATTTTACCCTATTGCCGGATGTGTTTCTTATCGGAGTACTTCATTTATGGGTGATAACCATTAAGGAAAACATCACAAAGCATCATATCCTACTCAGAAGTGTTTCTGATCATAGTACTTCATTTATGAGTAGTAAAATTTCAAAGACACTCTACAAAGCATTATATTTTACTACGAAAAGAGTTTCTTCTTCGAGTACTTCATTTAAGTGTTGTAACCATTCACTAAAACACAACGAAAAAGCATCGAGTATCACTCTAAGTGCTTCATGTATGAGTACATAATATATGAGTTATTATGATAAGAGTACTCTATTTATGTGTGGTAACCATTAAGAAAAACACTACAAAGCATCGTACCCTACTGCGTGATGTGTTTCTTATCTGAGTACTTCATTCATGAGTGATAACCATTAAAGAAAACACCACAAAGCATCATATCCTACTAAGAAGTGTTTCGGATCATACTATTTCATTTATGAGTGGTAACATTGCAAGAGAAGATCACAACGCATCATATCTTACCACGAGAAGAGTTTCTTCTCCGAGTAATTCATTTAAGTGTTGTAACCATTCACTAAAATACAACAAGGAAGCATCGAGTACCACTCTAAGTGTTCCATGTACGAGTACTTCATTTATGAGTGATTATGATCAGAGCACTTCATTTATGGGTGGTAACTATTAAATAAAACATCAGAAAGCCTCTTACCCTAATGCGAGAAGTGTTTCTTATCTGATTACTTCATTTATGGACTGTTACCATTAAAGAAAACACTACAAAGCATCATATCCTACTAAGAAGTGTTTCTGATAAGTGTACTTCATTTATGAGTGGTAACCTTTAAAGAAAACTCCACAACGCATCATATCTTACCGCGAGAAGAGTTTCGTCTCGAGGACTTCATTTCAGAGTTGTAACCGTTCATTCAAACACTACGAAGAAGCATAGATATCAATCTAAGTGTTTCATGTCCGAGTACTTAATATATGAGAGATTTTGATCAGAGCACTTCATTTATGGTGGTAACTATTAAAAAAAACATAACAAAGTTTGTTACCCTACTGCGGAAAGTGTTTCTTATCTGAGTATTTCATTTATGGGTGGTAACCATTAAAGAAAATATCACAAAGCATCATATTCTACTAAGAAGTGTTTCTGTTCAGTGTACTTCATTTATGAGTGGTAATCTTTCAAGAAAACTTCACAAAGCATCATATCTTACCGCGAGAAGAGTTTCTTCTCCGAGTATTTCATTTTAGTGTTGTAACCATTCAATAAAGGACAACGAATAAGCATAGATACCACTTTAAGTATTTCATGTCCGAGTACTAATTTTATGAGTGATTCTAATCATAGTACTTCATTTATGGGTGATAACTGTTAAAAAAACATCACAAAGCATTTTACCCAACTCCGGAAAGTGTTTCTTATCTGAGTACTTCATTTATGGGTGGTAACCAATAAAGAAAATATCAGAAAGAATCATATCCTACTCAGAAGTGTTTCTGATCATAGTACTTCATTTATGAGTGGTAAAATTTCAAAGACACTCTACAAAGCATTATATTTTACTACGAAAAGAGTTTCTTCTTCGAGTACTTCATTTAAGTGTTGTAACCATTCACTAAAACACAACGAAAAAGCATCGAGTATCACTCTAAGTGCTTCATGTATGAGTACATAATATATGAGTTATTATGATAAGAGTACTCTATTTATGTGTGGTAACCATTAAGAAAAACACTACAAAGCATCGTACCCTACTGCGTGATGTGTTTCTTATCTGAGTACTTCATTCATGAGTGATAACCATTAAAGAAAACACCACAAAGCATCATATCCTACTAAGAAGTGTTTCTGATCATACTATTTCATCTATGAGTGGTAACATTGCAAGAGAACATCACAACGCATCATATCTTACCACGAGAAGAGTTTCTTCTCCGAGTAATTCATTTAAGTGTTGTAACCATTCACTAAAATACAACAAGGAAGCATCGAGTACCACTCTAAGTGTTCCATGTACGAGTACTTCATTTATGAGTGATTATGATCAGAGCACTTCATTTATGGGTGGTAACTATTAAATAAAACATCAGAAAGCATCTTACCCTAATGCGAGAAGTGTTTCTTATCTGATTACTTCATTTATGGATTGTTACCATTAAAGAAAACACTACAAAGCATCATATCCTACTAAGAAGTGTTTCTGATCAGTGTACTTCATTTATGAGTGGTAACCTTTAAAGAAAACTCCACAACGCATCATATTTTACCGCGAGAAGAGTTTTGTCTCGAGGACTTCATTTCAGTGTTGTAAACGTTCATTCAAACACAACGAAGAAGCATAGATACCAATCTAAGTGTTTCATGTCCGAGTACTTAATATATGAGAGATTTTGATCAGAGCACTTCATTTATGGTGGTAACTATTAAAAAAAACATAACAAAGTTTGTTACCCTACTACGGGAAGTGTTTCTTATCTGAGTACTTCATTTATGGGTGGTAACCATTGAAGAAAATATCACAAAGCATCATATTCTACTAAGAAGTGTTTCTGATCAGTGTACTTCATTTATGAGTGGTAACCTTTCAAGAAACTCCACAACGCATCATATCTTACCACGAGAAGAGTTTCTTCTCCGAGTACTTCTTTTTAGTGTTGTAACCATTCAATAAAGGACAACGAATTAGCATAGATATCAC
>CAXKVX010001437.1:0-40067 GCA_964058865.1 Eleocharis quinqueflora
TAGTTTTTATATCAAACACGACACAATTTAAAACTTAATTGGTTATTGATCATGCCATTTAGTATTATGATTTAGTTTGTATTATCACTTCATTACTCAAGAAATAATAAAAGAAATACATTAAATTTTATACACCATCAATATAATATGTTAGAATTATCAGATAAATATAATTATTATTATATATATTCGCCTAAGTCAAATGTTATGGTTCAAGTAAATGGAACTATCAAGTGTAAGACTACTGTGTTCCTGTGAATCAAATTTCAATTTGGTGTTCATATTTCAATTTATCAAGATTAACAAATTGTTCGTATTGAAATCTTTTAGGGAATCAAATTTTGTAATTCTTTGAGATTTCTAACTACTTTTTATTTTTTTATGACAGTCTTGTTTAATATTAAAAATGACTTCTTCAGAGCAGTTTTTAATTTTTTTTTTAAAATAATAGTTAGAAAGCGTAAAAAATCACAAAATTTGATTCCGTAAAAAATTTCATTTATTGACAATGATAAATTAAAATTTCGAAATATGTTTTTGAGTTTACAGACGAGATCTCCGTATTTTTAAAAGTATGGTAGCTTTACTTAACTATTAATAATGTCAAATGCACACTTTTCTATACCATTAGCAACAATGATTTCAAAATAGTGGGCCACATAAGAACTCCCCAACGGTCAAAGTGACTGTAAAAGACTAAAAAGCCCAACAAACCTCTCCAGTTGTTCCAAAATCGGAGTTGTATAATATATTTCAGTCTCAATGCGAAGTGGAACCAAATCCGCTGCCGGTATAATTCTTTCTTGTTCTCTGCTTGTTTCGATATGAACTGTTAAAAATTTATCTAACGGTCAAAACATTTTTTTTCTGAATCAAATCACAGCCGTTCGTAACGGTCGATCGATTCTTGACGGTCAGATCGAGACAAACAGAATCATGCTTGGCTCAAATACAAGCAGCAGATTCGGATTCACGCGAAGTGGGGCCAGAGATTCCCTAGTCTGTCGGGGAACCGGATCTCGTAAATCCCTGCTTGCTTCCCTGCTTGTTTCGATCTGGACTGTTCAAAACTCATCTAACGGCTAAATCATCTGCCCCCTGAATCAAATCACAGCCGTCTGTGACGATCGAGCGGTCGGATCGAAGACAAGCAGGAAAGCAAGCAGAGATTTACGAGCAGCAGATTCGGACCCGTCTGTCGGGTACTCGGGTCGTGGGACCACCCTCCTAATTTAACATATGTTACAACTTTTAAGTTTTAACCTTGTAAAAAGAATTAATTATTTTACTTTGTGATGCAGTCTACTTCTATTTCTAACGGGCCGATTTTTTTAATTAATATTATAAAAAATACTCGAAATTAAATATTTAATAAAATGTAAAAAAAGTTCGAAATATGCTACTACACCATCTGCGGTCCAAAACAAATATATTATTTCCGAGTGCACAAATTAAATTTTAAAAGCACCAGCCCATAATATATGATTTCCGAGAGCGATTTTGTCATTGATGCTTACTTTAATGTTTTCAAATTGAAAAAATAAATAAATTTGGTAATTCTTTAGGCAATTCTACTGTGATCAAAATTAACTTGATTTTACTATTATTGATGCAAAATCAACTTGATTACACAATTATTGATGATGATCAACAATTGTAATTAATTTGAATTTAAATTTTTTGTTCATAGAATACTCACTCAATTCTTTATATCAAAGTAAACAAATTCAGTGAATTTTAATATAGAACCAATTCGGTATACAAATTATGAAATCGTCGGGAACTGTAATCAGTATTAATTTTTTTATTATGAGTTTGCATCAAAACTAAATTTAATTCGTTCGTTTTTCCGACATCAAAATAAACTTAATATGATGAAAATAAATTTGAATATTTATAGTTCGATAACTTGCGACGATATAAAAATATTAATTACAGTTTTGACAAAGGGACAGACAAAATAAATACTAAAAATTACTAAATTTTATTACTTTAAGTATGGTAATTCAATTGCGATCGATAATACTATAATTAGTATGACTTTACTATTGTAAACCGAAGTTGATATAAAAAAAATATCAGATATATTTTTTTTTCAATTTAAAAAAATTGAAATAAACGTCAACGTACAAACAAATATTGGCGTTCTCAAAAGAAAAAAAAGTTAGTGGGTTGATGATTTTAAAAATTTATTTATGCTATGAAAAATACAAGTAAAGTGTCTTTGTACTTGTTTATACTAGTGTTTTGATAAAATTCGTATGGATCAGCCCGCCCCGCACCCGTCCGGATCCACTCGTGGACTCAATCCGTGCCCGCCCGTACTCATGTCAAGAGCGGGTTTCATGCGAGTTTGGATTGCCTCTTCGATATCTCGCTCGTGGTAATCCGTCCATTTCCAACCCGTTCTTAACCCGCCCCTGTCCGTACCCGTGGCCCGTGCACACTTGTAACCCGTCCGTAATCCGTCCTAACCCGTCTTAACTCGAGATAACACTCCTCCGGGTTAACGAACAACCCGCCCCAACCCCTCTTAAGCTTGACATTAATTTGCAATTTTACCTTTTTTTTTGCAACTTTTTTGGAATTTTTTGAATTTTTTTGAGTTATTTCAGAATTTTTCACATTAAAAAAACAATAAACCCGTGACCCGTCCGTACCGCCCCTCCCGTCTCGTCCCATGCAACCTGGCGGATCAAAGGACGGGTATGGGTCATCATCCCAAACTCAATGCGTCCCAACCCGTTATGTTTAATTCGTCCCACCCGTACAACCCGTGACTCGGACCATCCGTGACCCGGACCATCCAGACCATCCCAAGGAGTATCCGAGTATTCGTGTATCGGATATGTATCCGATAGTGCGGCAAAGTACCGTAAAGTATTCGCGTAACATAGGTTTATATTATAGTTCTAGCTGCGTTCTCAGAATTTTCTTTTTCTTTTAAATGAACAAATCGAAAATGTGGTTTTGGACATAGTTCGATTTTTTTTCATATTTTCTTAAATATTTAATTTTGAGTATTCATAATATTAGTTAAAAAGTTCGGTCTAGCGAGTGTACTTTTGTATTCTTCTCCACTTTCTCTCTCTTCCTCCTGGTGCCAGCTGGCGTTCGCTCTCATTCCTTCTCAGTTATCACTTCTCACAGATAGAGCATAGAACTTGAGAAAAGAATTGAAAAAATACATTTATTTATTATTATAGAAAAGGAGACGAAAGAACTATATTTATGTATTATTAAATCCCGACATATTGTGCCAACTTTTTTATAAGAAGAGAGAGAAATTAGAGAGAGAGAGGGAGCGGAGGTGGAGCGAGATGGGGAAAGAGATGAGAAAAAGAGAGAGAACAGTAGAGATGGTAGCTACAAAATTGTTTCTTTTTGGTTGCATTTTGTTGTTGAATCCCTTCTCTTGCAATGCCAATACGGACCAAAATGATGGTGAGTTATTTTTAATTTAATCTGTTTTTGTAGGTAATTTCTGAACTTTATTCTGAAGAGAATAGATGGGTCGATAGGAATGAAGATACCAACAACTCAACAAGCACATACATGAAACCACTAGTTCATTAGTATTTATTTTTTCCTATTTTTTTGTTCTATTTGTTTTCTTTTTTTTGGGATTTAATCAGCGTTATATTTTATTTTAGCTATAGTCGGTATTTGGTACTGTTTTTTGCTCTCATTGTGTTGACTTGATTGAACAAGATATGTTCAAAAAATTACTTCTTTTTTCTCCTTTTATAGCGCTTAGCTTTTTCAATATGTTTGCTTATTTTAGATTTTTACTAAAAAGTTGGCATTGCAATATCAGAACTCTCGCAAATTAGATTTCTTTAGAAGTTCCCATTTTTCTAAGAGAAGAGTTCACTTGAAGTAGATCTATTCGAGTGTTCCATGATACCTTTTCCAAATCAAATCTTACTTCGACAACAAAAAAGTGAAAATTAGAGCAATCTGCGTCAATTGGTATCGCTTCCTTCTGTAAACTTCACATTTTTTTCTTCTTCCCAAGCCCTAATTCGCTTTTTTGCAGTTTTGAAGTTATTGATCTTTCTGAATTGGTACTAATATGCTTCTCTTTATAAACTTTACTTTTACGAAATGCAGTACAAGCACTGAATGTATTATTCCAAAGCTTCAATTCACCATCACAGTTACAAGGTTGGACAGGAAATGGGGGTGACCCATGCGGGCAATCGTGGCATGGTGTAAGCTGTTCAGGCTCAAAAGTCACTTCAATGTTAGTTTTCAGAATTTACTGTTTTTTTCCTTTTGCATCTTTACATGGTTTACATTTAGGAACACCCCTACCAAACAAAAGGTTGTTGGTACCAAGGAAACTGCATATGTTTTGCAAATATTTTTTGTGTAATCTTCTGTACCCTATTTTCCACTTTTAGTTTATCTCTATAATACTTTTTACATCGAAATATTTTGTTAATTAAATCCTACCTTTACCAAACTACCTCTTTCCTCAATACAAATTGTTGTCATGTGCCTTTTATATTGTTATAATTTGTGCTTTCGTATAATATCATCAGAAAATTGAGTGGGCTGGGGCTCAATGGAAATTTGGGCTATAATTTGGATAAATTGACTTCGCTGACTGAGCTGTGAGTTCAAGGAAACACTTTTCTTTGTTTCTTTTTATATCAATTACACTAGACTTTTTGCTAAAGTGCTATATAAGATTTTGCCTATTAAGAAGCAAATTTTTGATCCAGTGATTTGGGCAACAATAACATTGGAAGTCAGATACCTTACAACATGCCTCCTAATCTTCAGACATTGTAAGCTATGTAAATATTTTTGTTTTCTGCTTCTTTAATATACCAATAGCACTAATATAGTATCCCTTCTATTCAGAAATCTAGGTCAAAATCAATTCAATGGTGGAATACCTTACTCAGTATCTCTGATGACCTCACTTAAGACCCTGTAAGTAATTTTGGAGATACCTATTTAGGTCTTTTTTTTAACCAGATATTTCATGTAATATGACTAAATGTAAACATCTTTGGAATGTAGAAATATTGGACATAATGGGCTACAAGGAAATCTCAGTGATATTTTCTCCCAGCTCTCCAGCTTAACTACATTGTTAGTGTTCTCTACTTATTTTCTCTTTCTTACAAAATGAATGCATCTTTTTCTCATAGAGCTATTTGTATCTAATTCTAAATTTTTTATTTTTCCAGGGATCTCTCATTTAATGGTCTTACTGGTGATCTCCCTGAAAGCTTCAGTGCTCTCTCTGGCTTGAAATCATTGTAAGAAAGTGGAAGTTTGAATCTTATATCATTATTTATAGAACATATCAAAGAACTCTTATACTAAAATTTTGTTCTACTTTAATATGCTATTTCTTTCAGATACTTGCAGAATAATCAGTTTACTGGCTACATTAATGTGCTTGCTTTCCTCCCCCTCCAAACATTGTAAGTAATATTATGATAAACATGGGACTTCATCTGATACTAAGTCAATTACTTTTGTGAGAGAAATGTGTATTCATATTTAATTGAATTTCTCATGGTTATAGGAACATCCAAAACAACCATTTCACTGGCTGGATACCTAATCAGCTGAAAAAAATAAACAGTCTCACGTAAGTCCAATTTCTCCCTTCAATCCAGGGCACTTGTTTTGTCGGTTTGGAAACAAATTCTAAGCTAAAGACATAATTATTTGTTAAAGTTCTTTTGTTTCTTCAAGAATCTGGTGAAGTTTAGATTAACTATGAACATAGTTTGTTATTCTACGAATCATACCCCAAAAGATAATGACAAAAGAAGAACCCCCACCCACCCACCAGAAAAAAAAGAAAAAGAACCAGCACAAATACACAAAAGACATCCACATGTCCTCAAACCATTGCCACTCATAAAAAATCACCAAGCACAAACACATGGAGAAAATGGTACCTTCACAGTTGCAAATTGTAACCAAGTTTTGTGAACACCAACCATAAAAAAATTGTTCCTGAGTCCTGACATTTCATTATATACTTGAAACAAAATTCCGCATGAAATGATATGTTTAACCAAATTTAGCATAGCCAGAACTGGCAGTAAGTACCCATTTTTAAATATATCAAATTAATGTCTCTATCTTTGTCCAATTTAGTGTTTAAGTATTAATTTCTCAGAACTGATGGCAATTCGTGGAACACCGGGCCTGCACCCCCTCCCCCACCATACACAGCGCGGCCACCGCCGCCCCGCAAGAGCAGTCCAGGGCGGTCTAATGGTAACAAGTCAGACAACAGTGGTGGGGGCAGTTCTGGAATAGGTGGTGGAGGCATAGCTGGAATTATTATAGCCATTCTAGTTGTAGGAGCAATTGCTGCATTTTTTGTTTTTAAGAAAAAGAAATCAAGGCTTTCTCGTGAGGAAAATTTCGAACAACAACAGCCTTTCAAATTTGGATCAAATGGTGTCAAAGGTATGGAGATACTAGCTGCATACAAAGCGAAAATCTCAGCTTCTCTGCATGTATCTAACAAACTAAAAAAATCTGTTATTGGGTATTTTAAATTTACAGATGCAAAGCCTTCACCTCCTCCACCTATGCCATTCCAATCATCACCTCCACACAGAATTGAAGTGACTGAATTAGTCCCACCCCTCAGTCTTAAACCACCTCCTAAGATTGAGAAAGTCAAAGCTGTCGAAGAGGATGGGTTTACAAATAAGTCAAAAAAATCAAACATGTCTTCTGTAAAGGCAACAGTCTATTCTGTTGCTGATCTACAGATTGCTACAAATAGTTTTAGTGTAGAAAATCTCATTGGAGAAGGCACATTTGGACGTGTTTATAGGGCCCAATTCAATGATGGAAAGGTATGAAATTTTTAAGATTTGCTTTCAATCAAGGATTTATACTTTGTTTTGTACTTGCCAGTATCTTACTTAACTCAGTTTTTTAGTTAAAACTAAATTTTGTCCATATTGTTCTCTATGCCTCAGTCGACATTCAGTTTTAGTGCTTTCTGCTATACCAATATGTGCAAGTGGAATCATTCTGAAGTCAACAAAAGAAAAGTAAATTCAGTTTTAGTGGTTTCTGCTATATCAATATGTGCAAGTCGAATCATACAAAGTCAATAAAAGAGAAGCAAATGGTTATTTTAGCTCCAATTCAATACTAACCTAGCCGCAATTCAACCCTGTCAACAAATATTCACAATTCCAGCTGATCAACCCAAATTAGCCTCATTTTCTTCTGAATTGAGCCAGTAAGCACAAGGAAGAAGAGAATTAGGACAAACCATGAACACATAATGGTTCAGGTGCATTAATTTCATTGTACTCATCAATATAAAATCCTGGTGTAGGTTTTGGCAGTGAAGAAATTAAGCTCGGCCATCTTACCTCATACTGCATCTGATGAGTTTGCTGAGCTGGTAACACGGATATCAAAGCTGCAACACCCAAATTTGACGGAGCTGGTAGGGTACTGCATGGAGCACGGGCAACACTTGTTGGTATATGAGTTCCACCAAAATGGATCTTTGCATGAATTACTTCACGTGTCTGACGAGTACACCAAGCCTCTCTCTTGGAACTCTCGTGTCAAAATTGCACTTGGCTCTGCACGTGCATTAGAGTATGCAGCTCCTTCTTTTTGTTCTGTTATTCTGCCTTTTTCTGGTCTTGTTCGTGTTCGTTTACCCAAGCAAGCCCAGGTCTTTCTAAGTAAAATAACTTTTGCAAGTAAGATGCAACATGTTGGTTTCAGTTTTTCAGATAGCAAACTGATAATAAAAAAAATGAAGAAGTCAAGCAAAAAAGCAATATTTTCCTAATTTATTTTCTGTGTTGCCAAACTAGATAACAAAATTGCCGCGATTAAGGCCCTGTACATTTGTGTGTGGTTTATATGACAAACTGGTTGTTATTGAGAAGCAGTGGCAGTCTGAACTGTGAACAGTGTTCTGCATTATTTACGAACACCATAAGCAAGAGAACCTTTTTAACTCTTTTCTTTACCCTTTTGTATATTTATGATTGATGTCATGCACAATCCATCCCCAGGTACTTGCATGAGGTTTGCTCTCCTTCTGTTGTCCACAAGAATTTCAAGTCTTCAAATATATTATTGGATGCTGAATATAATCCCCATGTGTCTGATGCCGGCCTTGCGAACCTCGTTTCTGATGATCAGTTTCAAGTAAGTTCAGGCATTGATAATAAATTGAAAGTTTGAAACTAACATTTGTATCTCTCGCTGCTCTTTTTTTAATTAACTTCTTGTTGAACTTTATTTCTTTTTCTTTGGTGATTGTGGTGATACAAAAAAATATAGGCGTCAGACCATGGCACGGGATATAATGCACCAGAAGTTGCCATGTCAGGACAGTATAACTTGAAGAGTGATGTTTACAGTTTTGGTGTTGTCATGTTGGAGCTTTTGACTGGACGGAAACCTTTTGACAGGTATTATATTTTAGCATATTTATTGTATCAATTTCATTGGCTTGCGGGCCAACGTGAAAATTCAGCCATTCTCATGGAAATGAAACCCAACCAAACTCCGATTTGGGTTTCATCTTTAGCCTACCCCAACTTGTATGGGACTAAAGGCTCTGTTGTCATTGTTGGTATCAATTTCATCTGTATTTTATAATGGCAAATCTTGAATGTGTGCACCCTATAAAACCCCGAACTTGGGGAGTAAGTACCATTGAAGGGGTATTATCTAATATTTCTTTTTTTCGTTGCTTTGGAAAACAACTCGTATAACCCTGAAATTGTAAAAAACAATGTACCTCTAGTCTCCAGGTATTCAAACGATAACCATGATTTTCGGTCATTTATCTAGAGATGAGAAAAGGAATGACATGTTACATTTAGTAAGGGGATGTATAAGCTTGCTGTTCATGTTTGAAGGTTTGCATAATAGTTTCGTAATTTTTGCGGTGTTGTCTACTGACCTGTTTACAGTTTTTTTAATTTTTCACTCATTCATGACATTTTGGTGGTCTTGTTGTAGCATGATATTTGCTTAATTGACATGTTACCATACACTTCGCATTTCGAAAAATCTATCTACTTGAACAAAATTGGGGCTTATTGCAGCACTAAACAAAGATCCGAGCAGTCGTTGGTCAGATGGGCGGCCCCACAATTGCATGACATAGATGCACTTGATCGTATGGTGGACCCTGCTCTCAAGGGATTGTACCCTGCTAAATCTCTTTCTCGTTTTGCTGATGTAATTGCATTATGTGTCCAGGTAATTTAGTTTATTTAAGTTATTCATTCTACTGACAGTTAAAAGCAAATGATATCCTTCCAATCTTGACAAAGTGAACCTATCACAAGTTTTCCAAAAAAAAATAGTCTGAAAATTATAAAGTAAATTTTTAGGCATGTATTTGGCAATGTCTTGTACATCCTGTTAACTTCAACCAAAATTTTCCCAAACACTGTTTTTACTGTATGGGTATAATTTTAACTTAACCAGAAACTCTACAATTACCCAAACTTTTAAAATTTTGGAGATGAGTAATGAGGTTTAATCTAACCCTTGACTGCAATTGTTTTCAACAGCCAGAGCCAGAATTTAGGCCCCCCATGTCAGAGGTGGTACAGGCATTGGTTCGATTGGTTCAGAGAGCCAACATGACTAAGCGTATGCTCGATGGAGACGCACAAGGAAGTTCTCGCCGGCAAGATGACCCTGATCAGGAGTTCCTATAATTTGAATAAAGAAAAAAAAAAGGCGCTAGTTTCTGAAGAATTCCATATATTATCCATATATTATCATGAAATTGTTCAAATCCCCTTTGTTATTATTTGCAAAGAAAGATTTCTGATTGTTAAAAGAAAAAAAAGGAAATTTTGAGGCTTTAGATCCGTGCTTGCAAATAATGAAATCAATGGCATCCTCGTCCAATTTCAAGGTTTACGAATTTCCCTGTATCAGGTCAGGGTGTTGTTATATGGTATATATATACATCTGATAGTTTATTGTTAGGTTTATGTTTTATCATATGAGAACAAATATAGGAGATCTGTTTACAACTTTATTATACTCAATAATCGACAGTTATTCTCTTGTGTTATTTAGTTCATTATATTCTTTTATTCAAATTTGTCGTACTAATGTTAGTTGGAACTTGGAGCAGATAGACTATTCTTTTGTATTTAAAAGTGGTGGTTAGGTTAGGTCTCATGTTTTCCAACTAGTGCGTGGAGACCACTTCACTGGCCTTTGAACATGCCTCCCACATGGCCACATGGGGAAAGGGATCTGCTGCTGCGCAGAATGGTGTAGTGCAGTATTTGGACCGTTTGATTTTCACTGATTGCATCAAGATTCGTGTTAAAGTATAAAGACTTTTCTGATTTTCATCGCTAGCGGTCGATCCGAACCGTCAATTTGCTGTAGCGCGTTATTGCGCTATAATAGATTCGGGTCCCTCACATGGGGATCAATATTTAGTGAGGTACTTCGTAAGATAAAATAGCAATCGAATGGTTCACATAACTTCAATCATTTGATTTCTATATTTCACTAAAAAAGTATTTTCTGGGATGTGAATTTTTTACATGGAGCTCAGTTGTCTCGTTGTGATTCTCAATTTAACAACATTTTTACAGTAAATATCTCTTTCTAGACCAAAAACTCGTACAACAGAGCTCATGTGGAGGAATATACCAAACGTATTATTTATTGACTAGTTGTAGGATGGTGATGATGTGACGCGACGAACATGATGATTATTTCCAGGATCATTCCAATTGCTATAGAGCATATGCAAACATTTCCAATGGATGTAAGCACCTGGAAGTTACATCAACAGAAGAAAAAATGTTATCCAAAAGTCAGAACAAACACTATGAGATGCACCAGAATAATATATTCCTAGATTACAAAAGAAAAAAAAGAGCTAATTACATGTATGACCCTGCAAATTTCAAAATTCATGTTTAACTCTGGAACAGGAGATATTGAACTGCTAGTATACTAAGTTATATTTTTTTTTGAAATAAGGGAGGCTGAATTCCTCACCACTTCCTTTTCATTCCAAAAAAGAAGCAAATGTGTACAAACCAACGACTATATTCAGGGAGTTCCCATCTACTCCTCTGATACCCAAATTACTATGGTACCAGTACCTTATTTACTATCTAAAGATTTGTGCCAAGCATTCCAAAATTGCCAATGACATCCTTTAACCACCCTTCTGTCTATCTCTAAGTATCCCTTCCAACAAAACAGAAACCAATATAATCCACTAAGTACATAAGCCAAAAGAAAAACAAAGTGACAGAAAATCAGCATTAACAATCACATAATTGCTCCCTTCTGTGTATCAGACTCAAACTCATCTGTTCTCTGCTACAACTCCCATCTATATACTCTCTTCTCTTTTTGCTACCTTTGGTCCTGATCCATTCATCCAGTTGTGCCTGAAGAGCTGCTGGCCATGCACCTGCCCAATATTTCAACAGACTTATTACATTTGTCATAAACGTTGAGACAAGAACTTCTTTGCCATCTTGAAAACAGATATTGTTCCTTTCCAACCATATGCTCCACAACACTGCCACGCTTATCAGAACAAATAGATGTTTTTTCTTGGTTTATTAGGTTCAATTTTATTCTGTACAACTCATCTAGACTTAGTGGAATTGTTACTATGTTAAATGAGTTACAGATAAATCTCCAAATTCTTTGCGCATGTGAACAAATGAAAAATAAATGAGAAATTGTTTCCATCCTCTGGCAGTAGAGACAGGCTCCATCTCCTTGCCATCCTCTTGCTAGTAAGTTGCATTTGACCAATAATTTTCCTTTAATAACTAGCTAGAGGAAAATTTAAATCTTCTTTGGTACTCTTAACTCCCAAATCTCCTCAGTTGGACAGTAATTGACTTCCTCTATCACAGAGCCAATTATATATCTCTTTGTTTCTAACCTTTGAAGAATTGCCCTCTTGCCATATCACTTTGTCTTGATTATTATTCAGGGGTAAGAATTTTAATACCTGATTTATCATCTGACCATATAGTTCCCTTTGCATCAATGATAAATTTCTTTTAAAAGTAAAATTCAAACCTGAGGATACAATAGAAGCAACAATTATATCCTTATGCAAAGCAATATGGTAAATCGAAGGATAAGTGATACAAAGTGGTACTGACCCACACCATTTGTCTATCCAGAATTTGGTGTTAGTTCCATCACCAATTACAACATTTCTGTTTATATCAATTATGGATTCAAATTTGATAATTGATTTCCAAAATGGAGACCATTTCTTGTTATTATTCTCATGAGCATATTTAGCCAATAGAATATCCTTCCACCATCCAGTACATTCTGGATTCTTTAGTCTCCATAACCACTTACACATCAAAGAAATGTTCATTTCTTTAATATTGATTATCTCTAGCCCCCCTTTGTCCTTGGGCCTACAAACTTCCTCCCAATTAAAGATAAATGATATATTTCGATGTTCCGAACGGTTTACATTGAAGATAAATATGTTCCAAATATAAATAGCTGCCATAATAATTCTTGGCACGCTACAGGTAAGATTTATATTTAGAGCTGCTAATGGACGGGTTTCAGTCCATGTCTAGTTCAGTCCGTTAATGAGGAGTTGAAGTAAATGACCAAACCAAGTTCATAATTATCTACTAATATTCAGTTCACGTCCAGTTCATCTTATAACCGAATAGTGTCCACTATTTGTCCATAAACTAACCATATGGACATGATTTTGGACACCACAGTGCACTGTTCTCTTTAAATTAAAAGCTATTTCATCATTGTATTGAATAACTTAGGTTTCTTTGTGCGAATAACTTTGTTCTCTCTCTGTGAAACAGAGAATTAGAACTTGGTTGATCTATTGGAATGTTTGAACATACTTTCATTTAATCTCACATTAAGACCGTACATAGTCCACAATTTGTCCACATTAATTCATAATTTGTTCACAATTAATCCAGTTCAGTTTTAACAATTAGATTTGGACTGAAATTCAACCAAGATCAAGAAATAGTCCAGTCCATAAATGTTCAATAGTGTTCAATCCATTTTGTCTATGAACTGTCCGGTTCATTAGCAGCCCTATTTATATTGTACTACTATTCAATCATCTGAATCACCTTTTAAAAGTGCCCAACAACGTCAGTGTTGTCAACTAAATTAGCTGCCTTGCCAAGAAAGAATAGACATTGGTTGCAATGACAATAGCTTCAATCTCTCCATGCTTACATGTGGACCCAGAGAAGATAACATCTCCAGGCTTTTTTGTAACCTTAACAAAGTTTCTATTTTGTGTAAGTAAGAATGATTATATTTTGTTGTCCCAAGATAATTAATTACAATCACAGGCTATATAGACAAAAACCTGCCAGAAAAATTGCCTAAACAAAATACAAAGCAAATATAGAAAATAATCCTGACTAGATACTAAAATCAAATTATAAACAGAAACTGTAATCTTGCATATACACAAGATATACTCTATTAATTTTGACGAATACTGTAATCTTGCATATTGAAACAGAAACCAATTCTCGGAAGAAAAAAGATAGCAGCCTGCTATCCAGTTTTATTTAACGAATATTGTGTTCACGTCAATTTATTTTGACAATAAAATAATTTTATTTAACAAATAATAACGAAAAATAACAGTTTCAATATTATACAAAAAATATCATGACTCATATGACTTGCAGATGTATTTAAAAAATTATTATAATGGTTAAATAAACCAATTGCTACGATCTTAATACCAAATTGCGTTGGGATTATAGTTTGGAAGAAGAAACAATAAACGAAGGACTAAATTGAGATAAAAATGGATTGCTCAGTTCATCAGCTGAAGCAAATCCCCAAATTCTATTAAGCAGCAAAATTGTTCCATACAAGATATCATGAATGCCTGTCTTATATAGGCCTTGAATTCATAAAAGAAAGTAGAAAAATTACAAAACAAGAGAAAATAAATTTTTATTCTGGCCTAACAACGATAACAACAATTTCAGAAGAAGAGTAACGAACTCTGAATTCGTACTCTTACTTCACCTCCAGTTGCTTGTGAATTCCTTCTCCATTCCTGACAATGTGGGTCCCATCTGCAGTAGAGGAGCCCGTAGTTATAATAAATTCTTGTGGACCCCCTTCGTCAGTCTCCTTCTTAATTGGCCCGTTCTGCCCGACAGCTCTGCCCGCTTCGTCAGTCTCCTTTCTCCCTCGCTTAAAATCAAATTGAATAAGGTTTGTAATTGGCTCGTACGATTTAGGATTGAGATGTTGTGCTAGCTTAGTTAATGAGTCGAGTTCAAATTTATTTTAACTCGATTCGAAGATATAATACGTTGATGTATATATATTTTAAGATATTGATTTAATAAATTTATTTAATTAGTTGATAGCGATTGATATTTCTTGTAAATATTGTTTTAAATTTTTTAGTTTTTAGTTTGTTTAAATGGCTAATAATTCGCACATGATATCATAGTCTAAGTTATAAATAAGTAATCTAATAATTATCTTGTTGACAAGTTAAAATTAGTTTCAACACTTCACAAAAACGAACTGCCAAGACTTGTGAATTAAATTAAAATTTTTAGCTTCAAATTGTAATTAAATTAGACTCATTATGCAAATGGTCTAGTAATTTTAGTCTGGCGGAGCTTGATCGAACATAAAGTAATGAGAATGATTTTAGAAAAATTATGAATTTAAATCTGTCTGAGCACATGTCTCGTAAAAAATATTTAAAAGGTAATGAATATTGAAATAACAACGGCTCTCCTTGTATATATATATATATATATATATAAAATAGACTCGTTATAATTGTGAGCAGAATTCAAGAAAAATCTAGTTCACTTCAATCATTTACAGTCCTAGTTTTGTTTACTTCAAACAATAATTAAATTTATCAAATAATACAATTATTATCAATTGACTAATTGCCTTTTATTAGTGCCCCATTACCATTAGTCAGTAAGGAGAGGGTAGCAAACTAGCAACTTTACTAATTTTCCACTACGAGCATATATTTTATTTCTCCATCAATTTTGTGCTTTTGAGATATTTACTCATCAAATATTGAAATTTAGATATTTACCCATCTAAATCTCAAGCTTTTAGATATATCTCCTCTAAACACTTGCAGCTAATTAAATTGACATTAAAAAACTTATGACAAATTTAATGGACGAAACTGCCCTCCCCACCTCTTAATACCTCTTTTCTCAAATCAGAACATTATTATATAATTTCAGCGAATGTTTATGTTATATCGTTCATATAACAACATATTATGGAGTTCTGATCCTTTTCCTTTTGTCAGAGTAGTATAAGAATGGGAGGGCAATTTCGTCCATTAGATTTGTTAGAAGCTTTTTAATATCTATTTAATTAGCTGCAAGTGTTTAGTGGGATATATCTAAACTAGAAAACGCAGCGCGGCTACGCCGCGTCTTGAAAGATATTTGTTTATATTAAATGATATAGCAAAAAGATATTTGATTAATTATTCAGACTGATTTTCCGTCAGCAATGAACTCAGTTAGATTAATTTTATTTATTGGCTTGTAGGTTTAACTTGTATGGCAAAAAAAATTCTTTTGATAATTAGCAAATATTTTGGTTTTTTTGTCTATGATCGATGTCTATATATGAAAGGAACATGAAATGTAATCCAGTTAATTGGTTCAAGCAAAATTATTTTCAGACATACATGATGTTTTTTTCTGGTAAATGTTAGTTTCTATAATCTGAGAGATGTTCTCTTTTGTTTTCCTTGGCATTGGGGATATAAGACAATCATCATGACAAACATTTTTCTCTAGTTAATGTTGGTTTCTATTGAGGATTTGTTTACTACTTTTAACTAAAAATAGGAAACTGTATGCAAACTCATCATATATTATGTTTTATAAATGAAATTAGGATGCCCATATGTTTGTCTATGGCCCATCTGATGACAGTTTGACAATTTGTCAAGTTTCAGAACCAGCATCAGTTTTTCATCAAATAACGGGACATACCAAAGATAACACAGATAGACACTAATTGATCCTTGATAAATTAACTTTAAGAAAATAAGATTAGAAAATATCAAACCATTAATCTTGCTGAAATTTGTCCTTCTTATGAGACGTGGATGACTTGAAACCTCTGATCGCTTATACCTTGCAGTAAGATGGGACCAGCACAATCACAGATCCATGAAAAACAAAAATGAGCACAATTAGTTATCAAGTGAAAATAATTGAAAATTTTCTTCATACAATTCAAAAGAACTCTGAACAAATATGTTGAAATTTTGTATATCTTTAGAATAGCCATCCTTTATCATAACATCAATTCCTATTAGGCTTGCAACTGTGCTGGGAGCCCGCCTGTTCAGACATGTATTTGAATAGACAAAATTAGAGTTCCCTGCAAATGCTAAATAAAATTAAGTTGTGTCTGCCACTAATTCCATGACTAGATTTAGCATAAAAAAACATATCCAAGTTGTTCCCATATACACCAAGATAGCATTTCTTTTAGAGGAGATTTAGGACAGGAGGTGAACCAAGGGGCATTTCGAAATGATTGGTATGATAGAATAGTACTTCACATTTTGCAGAAGCATGAGAGTAGATTTTATAGGTTAAAGCAGGAATTTTTCCAAAAGCAATAGTGCAATTAATGAGGAGGTACCTACTCAAAAATAAATCTCATTATGAATGATTCTGCGCTTGTGTCCCCAATCCATTCAAAATTCCATCTTCCTTCTAGAAATGGTGATCTTCAATAAACAAAGATAGAATTAAATTAATGAAATGAGTATCATTTACTAGAATGTAGTCTTTGCTGGTGTACTCATCAGTAGCAATCAGATATGAAGCTAATAACTGATTGTATATCTTTAAAATTTACAAAAAAAAATAACATCAGCAAGAGAAGTTAGTTGATGAATACTGATAGTGCAAATACTGTATATCATTAGTTCTATCACTAACTGAAATTCGTTAATTCAAAGCTGAACTCCTTAACTGAAATTCACCAATTTAGTGATACAACTGAGCCACATATCTCATCCTATCGATTAAAATAATCTGAATCCTTTTGTTCAAGCAGGATCCTTTTGCTACCCAAATAAAGTACATTAGGCTAAACCCAGCGAATGAACTGGGATTGACTGACCAGACCGAAATTTGGTAACTTTGATTCTTCCAGCAGGAACCTTTTGCATGTTGTTGAGGTCCAATCCCTTGTGTTCGTGAGCAATCTTCGTCTCGTCTTCAGTTTTGAATACAAAGAAAGGTCCCTCCCTGTCAGTTGCGAAGTTTGTCCTTTTGCCCTCCAAAGGAACCTTTTTGTGAATAGGTGCATGAAGACAAAGCAACGGAGAACAATTCAAGCAACAACGTGTCGAGCATAGAGCAATTCAAGCAACGTGCATCGAGTGGAGCGGCTGTGATTAGTGAATAGCGATGGGGTTAGAGTTTTCTGTTCAAGCAGACGATCGGTATTCAAGCAGAGAGATTCGCCATGGGGTACAGGTTCGACCGTTGAGCGAAGCGAATGAGTGGATTGGGGCAACGGGTTGTGAAGTGGAGCAGAAAAAGTAGAAGACGGTGTGGCGAAGACAGAGAAGGCTGAGGCGATTTTGTGGTGAAGCAGATTTTGTGGCAACGGGTTGTGAAGAGGAGGGGAAAAACGATTTTCTACACGGTAGCGACAAGATCGAAAGAGACGGGATAGAGAAAACGACCGAGATCGAAGAAGCTGAGCGTACGAACGGCTGTAGATGCCGTGTCGCGGAAATGCAGAGGGACACGGAGCGCGATTTATCGTTTATCTAAAAGTTTGAGATTTGAATGGGTAAATATCTAAATTTCAATATTTTGTGGGTAAATATCTCAAAAGTACAAAACTGATGAGCAACAATACATCCAATTTTGCCTTATTTTTTAGTGCCAAAAAAAGAGGCACATCAGCAGTTCAGCACATTCCCAACCACATACCTTTCAATCTTGTCTCATCTCTTCATCCAAAAGAAAAATAAATAAAGAATTCGGAGAAATTGAGAACTCTCACCGTCCATTCATCTCACACGACACGTGGCCACATCCCCACTGAAACTAAAATCCTTCTCCTCCGTTCTCTCTCTCCAGTGTATACTATCCTTTTAAGAGAGCATTCGCGACTGTCGTCTCCGTTCTCTGTTGAGGTAAGGATGGCCTGAGATTAACCTTTCTTCTCTAATTGTTTAAATTTTCAATCAATTAAGTAGCTTTGGGCAATTATTGTGCCAATTTTCTGTGTGAAAGTATCTTGTTTTAATGTTCCTGTAACAAGCATTATAAGGACCTTTGATTTTCTATCCAATTTCAAGACAATTACTAACTTTATTTTTTCGCTACAGTTTGTGAGTCACCTTTACAGCTTGGTTATAGAGATTTGATCTATGCTAAAGCAAAATTCCTAAGTTTGAAATGGATATTCAGTGCATTTCTGCCACAAACATAAATGGAGCCTTACAGAGAAGATACAATCGGGCCCCAATTGGAGCACAAAGATGTACGTGCAGTTTGGAATCTTCAATTCCAAATTTGAAAATTGCTGATTCAAGTCTTAAGAGAAGAAAATCAAGTCATAGAGCCGGCCGTATCCAAGTTAGTTGCTTAATTTGCATATAAAATAGCAAATAGCAACTGTTTAAATTTGATATCTGTCATCGTGCAAAAGGGAAACTGGAATGTTTACCCTTGCAAAACAGTAGTTTCATGACTATACCGACAAACCGGATTTCTTAATAAGATTTCCATGTTTTGAAGAGTTGTCTGAGATACTATGAAATTATGATGTTTTGTGGGGGCACAGATGGAAACTTTCCTATGCATATTTATTTAATTATTTATGAACAGGTCAATATCTTCCTGATGCTATTACCGTCTGATTAGATCATCAATTGAATACAGTAATAGTTAAAAATCACGGTTATTTGATTTGTACCTTCGCAAAACAAAAAATATATTTTGATAACAAACAAACAAACTGTCATGCATACCAAAATAACATAGAAAAATTGTAATACCATACAAATCATCAATTTATAGCGCTTCTCTGTAATGCAAGGTAATCTCAACCTACCTCCCTGTCATTTTAAACCTCAACATGACCATGAATGAAACAAGCCTCGTTTCTTTTTAAGTTAAGAAAATATTGGGAGAATTGGGGTCTTCTCATGGTTGGAGCCTGAAAAATCTCGGAGGGTAAAATTTTAAAGTGAATTACAGGGAAAAACGTGAAGGCAGTTCTAAACATTTATAATAAAATGTGATATTGTGTTTCTTTTGTAGGTTGTGTGCAAAGATTTTCCTAGACCCGAACTCGAGAACACTGTGAACTTTTTAGAAGCAGCTCAATTTTCTTCTTTTTTCCGTAGCTCACCACAGCCAAGTAATCCTTTGCAAGTTGTAATAGCCGGTGCAGGTAAACTTAAATTGTCTATACCATTTTCTTAATTATAGTATTTACCTTGGTTAGTGGCTTACCATGATACATATTTTAGTATAATTATCAATGTCTGTAGGTTTGGCTGGTCTTTCAACGGCCAAATATCTTGCTGATGCTGGCCACAAGCCTATTTTACTAGAGGGGAGAGATGTTTTGGGTGGCAAGGTAATTATTTTCTCATCCTCTCTTAATATTACAATGACATCTTTTTCTTTGAACTTGTACCTCTCCAAAATGCTATTTGCTTTTCCACATTCTATTTTGCTTTCACTGGATTTTTTTGCAGAACTCTTTATTTGTTCTTTCTTTTTTACATGCATCAAACGCCAACAGAAGTTAGGTAAAGTAACTGGAATGATGGTAAACCAGGATTTAAAGAAAAAGAAAACTATAATTTGAATGTTAAGTCCCGAAGGAAATAAAAAACGAAAAAAGAACGAATAGATGTTTTAAAGTTATTTAATTTTTTTTGTTACTCTAAACAGATCGCAGCATGGAAAGATGAGGATGGGGACTGGTACGAGACTGGTCTACACATATTTTGTATGCAAATTGCCTTAAAACTGTCAGAGTCCATTCTATCAGAATTGCATTAACAACTTCTTAACATATTTTGTTTTCTCTTCCTTCTTCAGTTGGAGCATACCCCAATATACAGAATTTATTTGGTGAACTTGGAATAAACGATAGGTTGCAATGGAAGGAGCATTCTATGATTTTTGCAATGCCTGAGAAACCTGGTGAATTTAGTCGGTTTGATTTTCCAGAATCTCTTCCTGCACCATTTAACGGTACATGACTAGCTTTGTCTCAAAGGTTCTTCTCTTATATTACCTTGCCAACATTTAATGGTACACGCAAGTTGACACAAGGGTTATTTTCTTTTAATCTTTTTGAGTTATTTGCAGATAACGCTATCTTTAGATTAATTTGAGCACGAATATTCTGTTACAATTTGCAACTTTAGGCTTAGATTAGATTGATATTAAGTTGAGAAAATTTAGATAATGAGTAGTAATGTTATTGGATATGAAACTATACTAGTGTTGAGATAAAAGGGTATCAGAGACAGTTTACTCTTATCTCATTTAACCGTAGTGTTTCTGCTGACGTATTTTGCAAATACCCAAAAGTGTAGGTTGTCATTTGCAATTATGAGAAATGTCATCTTTCAGTTGCAATATGCTAAATCTCGCTTGATTTTTGCAAATACAGTAACTCTTCAGTCCAAACAAAAATAAAACCATTATAAATTAAAATTTACTTAATAGAAATTTCAAAATCTTTTTATGTATTGACCAGGAATATGGGCTATTCTGAGAAATAATGAAATGCTGACATGGCCCGAGAAGGTTAAATTTGCCATTGGATTATTACCAGCCATGGCTGGGGGCCAACCTTATGTTGAGGCCCAAGACGGCCTTACAGTTTCTCAGTGGATGAAAAAACAGGTACTTCTATTTCTCTCTGCAAAACTTGTTTCTTCTATCCAATTAATGATATCACTGTATGGTCCCTGACTGTATACTTGATTGATCAGCACAGGGGGTACCAGATCGGGTAAGTGACGAAGTATTTATTGCCATGTCTAAGGCACTTAATTTTATAAATCCTGACGAGCTTTCCATGCAATGCATTCTGATTGCTTTAAACCGGTTCCTTCAGGTAAAACTCTTTCCCCTCTTCAGTTTCTTATGTTTATTTAATATTCAATAGTTATTTTTGCTCGCATGTTTAAGACTATGACTCCCCCCCCTGACAGTCCTAGGTCTTTTCCTTGTATTCAAAGAAAATCTTATTTGTTCTACACAAGGTTGTGTGTTTTGGGTAATGGGGTTAACAGTACCATGGCAAGCGTTCGTAGTGTACCTTTTGAGTATGCATAGTTGTATTTTTCCATCACACATAGTGTAGCTTTTGCAACAATCACAACCATAGTAGAAAAAAAAAGAAAAAACAAGGATAATGGGTAAATGTTCTGGCAAGCAAAATACACTAAAAGGAATGTTTTAAGCATGGGCGAATCTATGTACAACAAATGGGTTCAATGTTCCCCCTTTCTTTTTAAAGTCACATATATGTGATAATTTTGATATTCTACAAGTATTTTATTAAGAAATTTCATATCTGATCCCCATAAATTTGCAAGAATTGTTTCATTATGTCCCCCATAATTATAATTATATTTTTCTTTGTTACCATTATATAAATATTAAGATTTAGTAAGATGATTTAACCCGGTTTCAAATATTTCTGGCTCCGCCCATGGTTTTAAGTTCTAAATGTACTTTCTACAGTAGATCTAAAATTAAATTTCCTTGATAAGTTATATTCATTCACTTAAATAAAAAATGGAATAAACAGGAGAAGCATGGTTCAAAAATGGCATTCTTGGATGGTAACCCACCAGAGAGACTGTGTATGCCGATTTGTGAGCACATTCAATCACTAGGTGGTGAAGTGCGGCTAAACTCACGCATACAAAAAATTGAGTTGAACTCTGATGGTACCGTGAAACAATTTGTTCTAACTGATGGAAGTGTAGTGACTGGAGATGCCTATGTTTTTGCAACTCCTGGTACAATGCTATTTCTTTTTGTCACAATTATTACGTTGATAACTTCTTTGAGTTTTTTCTGTTAGCTAATATGATTGTTTCTCTTTGAATCAGTTGATATACTTAAGCTGCTATTACCTGAAGAGTGGAGAGAAATTTCATACTTCAAGAAGCTTGAGAAACTAGTTGGAGTTCCTGTGATTAATGTTCACATATGGTTGGTGTTATCATTATTTGCAAGTTTGCTCTGATGTTCCATGAGTCTTATTCTATCTTTTCAATATATATTTTAGTCTACTACTTATTTTTTAATTTCAATATATATTATGTATTAAAACCAATTCCATGCATCTGATGCGCAGTGTGCTGCGAGTTATCCTCTTGCTGCATTTAATATTTTTTCGGATTTTTTACTCAGGTTTGATAGGAAGCTCAAGAATACATATGATCACCTACTTTTTAGCAGGTACCTATATGTAGAGTATCATTGCTTATCTTTTTCAATTTTTCCAAATCTTTTATTTTCATTTCACAGTAAAGTTTGAAGGTATGTATTTTTTCACATATTGTTTCTTGAATAAAATTTGTCACAGTTAGCAATTAGAAGGATCATTTGCCTGTTTTCTTCTATTTCTTTTATTCTTGACAATTTCTTTGTGCTTCAGGAGTCCGCTATTGAGTGTGTATGCAGATATGTCCCTCACATGTAAGGTAAAGCATTATTATGTTTTTAATCAAGCTTTTAAAAAACGTTTAATGGCTCTTAACTATAAGCACTACTTTAACGGTTACATGGTTTTAACAGGATCTTTTTACGGGATTTAACAACCTGTAACAGTTTAAACGGAGTTTTTTGCTTAACATCAAAGATTTTTTCCAAGTTAAAATGAAGTTTAAACGGTTAAAACGAATTTTTAAAAGCCTGGTTTTAATACAACAGCAACAACAAAGCCTTTGGTCCCAAACAAGTTGGGGTAGGCTGGAGATGAAACCCAATCGGAGTAATATTTGATTGGTTTCATTTAAATATTATTATATTTTAGTAAGGTCTAATATTTATATTTCACAAGAATTATGGTTACAATTTTCTTCTATTTGTATAATTAATACAGGAATATTATGACCCAAATCGTTCGATGTTGGAGTTGGTTTTTGCACCAGCTGAGGAATGGATTTCTAGAAGTGATGCTGACATAATAGATGCGACTGTGCAAGAATTAGCAAAACTATTTCCTGATGAGATATCTGCTGACCAGAGCAAAGCCAAGATTCTAAAATACAAAGTCATCAAGACACCTCGGTATGTACTCGAAACATCATTTTTCCTTATTTGCACATGAACTTTGCATGTGCTGCATACAGAAAAATAGAAATATCACATAGACTCCTTTCAAAGAAATTGAAACATCTCACATGCCCTTCAAAGAGTTAGGTAATTATTGCATCCAAGCCTCTAACTGTTTCTTAGCATCCTATGTAGCTAATTCATATGAATAAACAGCAACTTCAGTTTGGGAGTATTTGAAGCAAAATTGGAGGGTATACCAGATTTCCATGTGATTCTGTCAACTTGTGATTCAAATTATTCAATCTCCTTTATATGAACTTCTGTCTAGGTAATCATTGCTGAAGATTGGAATTGTTGTTTATTATAGGTCGGTGTACAAAACTGTTCCAAACTGTGAGCCCTGCCGGCCTTTGCAGAGATCACCCATTGAAGGGTTTTACCTGGCCGGTGATTACACAAAGCAGAAATACTTGGCATCAATGGAGGGTGCTGTTTTGTCTGGCAAGCTCTGTGCCCAGTCCATTGTACAGGTATGCACAACTAACGGATACTGATACTTGTTACAAGAAAAGAACGAGTGCATACAAAATTGCAAACATAGAAATTTTACATCCATTCAAAAGATACAGATATTTGATGTGTCCAAATTTTTCTATGCCTATCTTGGATTTCAGCCTCATCTTTCACTTCTTGTTGGAATTATCTTCTACACATGTGACATGTTATCTGTTATGAATACCAAACAATATATACTTGTCAATTTTGTGATATAAATTTTTAGTTATGATGCTGATATTTCATTTAATAGTAGTATGATTATTCGCAAATAGTCCTAATTTGTTCCCATCCATTATTAGTTGTGTCTGTATTAGTACCGGTGTGGGTATGGTTTCAAATTTTGTCATCTGTTTGATATTTGTAGTTGTCTGCATCCACTCAATAAAATGTAGAAACATGTGGTTTTTGGCATTATCTTTGGAGGCATTATCTACTCCAATTTGTTCTATTTAAATCATAAAATCTAAAACTTTGACTAGAATTGTTCTTGCAATTTTTTGAAACCGTGATTTAGTTTGTGTTCTTGTTATCTGATTCTTTTTATGTATAAACTTTTAGGACTGTGAGTTGCTAGCTGCGCGTAGCCAGAAAACTGCACGAGTTGAGTTGCCTGTTGCATCATAGCATCATAGTCCATACCCTGTAGACTTCAGGTTTAGATTAGAAAGCTTTCATCTATGTTGGTTCGCTTTCAAATTTATCGAACAATGGGCATAAGTGCGCAACCATCTTTATCAATTGGAACACTGTAACACTTGTACTTAATTATTAGATAGTCTCGTGTTAATTATTTTCTATTGTTGCATTCTGCGGTTGATTACACACCAGACCAGAATATTGCATATTATTTTGACCTGTCATACAACCCTCAGTGAGCACTGAACCGTTCGAGCTAGTACTGGTCATTCTCCTAGTAACATGTCAAGTTTATTGTGGTGTTCATAATTCTAGGCTCTAAAATCATTTCCATCTTGCAACTAATTTGTTAGCTCTACTGTGACCCTTGTTATTATAATTACTGGGATGGTAAGCATTTAATAAATTCATAAGCTTGTGTGCAATATGAAGCCAACAATTAAAAATAATAATGGAGAATTGTAAAATAATTTTGTCATAGTATGTTAAAGATTGATAAATTATAGAATTGACAAATAAATTCGTGCAAGTTTACAAGGTTATAAACCACTGAATATTACCTCAGGGATCAAAGACAATTTGGATACATGTGGAGCTTGCTGGCATTCTCTGGGTGTATTCATGTATTGTAACCTTATTTCAATCCGTCACTCTGAAAAATCTGAGGCACTGCTTATTTTCCCCCAACTCCCCAAGTGAGCCATTTAGTAAAGTTAAATCTATTCTAACAACACAAAAACTTTTTGACCCAAACAAGTTAAGAGTAACTTACAAATCAAGTTCATATTGAATTTCATCTTCGCAAGATTGGTTAAATTTTTTACGTTAGCTCGTTAAGTCTACCACAATCCTCCTCATTTTCCAAATTTGAAATCAACAATGTAGAACGTAGGCGGAGTTAAAGTTAAATCTATTCTAATGACAAAAAAAAAAAAAATATAGAGAACATAAAAGTTGTGCAACAAACAAAATGAACAAATAATGTTATTTCATTCATAAAAGCTTGCTTTCTACATCTACAACAACAACGCAGGGGCATAGGTCCAAAAAACAGCCTTACCAAGTTAAGGAAACCACACCCCTCCAGTCATCCAGCTGAGGTTTTGTTCTATCAACTACACAGTACCAACACTCTTATGAGGCCAGCAACAAATTCCTCGAGGCTATGAATAAAACTTTGTAAAACACAGCTCTCTATCTGTTGGCTCTCCAGTCCTATCCAAATATGTGTCAGGTCTCATATGGCAGACGAATCGATGGATGAATATCTGACCAAGTCATTTTTCTGGTAGCTAATTATCATCTGTACAACACACAAAAAAACAACAAAGCACACAATATAAGTTTTAGTTCTGATAGTGTCCGTCGAGTATACTTTAATTGTATATATACTTCTCAATGAAATGTAATTGACAAGATGGACGATGATGTTTTATGTTTATATCAATGGATAAATGTAAGGGCATTGAGTAACAATTTGCATTGCTCAATGTACTTCTGTGTACCAAACTTTTTAAGACCAAATATCTAAATTGTTGTGATGATAGGTAGGTAGCAACAAACAGGCATTTCTTAATGAGCATTTTGCTATTGTTTCTTTGCAAAAACAGCTAACTATCAGTATTACTTCGTTGCTGTTGTTTTTGTTGGTAAAATCATTTTACCAACTTAAGCCTCCTACTGAGACCAAATAAAACCAAAGGTTCTCATCTAAATTCAATTTCCTTCTCTATGCAATTGTTCGTCACTTTTCCCTGACATCCTATTCTATCCTATTTGAAAAGCTATGAATAAACACTATGTTTCCACAGAATATGAAATTGTTTAATTTCTCTAAGAAAACAATAAGTTTGAGAAAATAAACAAGTACTCTCAATTCAACTTTTTATTAAAACACACTACAAAAAAATTAAGGGTGTCTTCTGCAAACAAGAACAGACTGTTCTTTTGAAACAAACACAAGTAACAAAATTCTTACCAGAAGTGGGATCCACATGTACAAAGAAACTAGCGGCCACAATCAAATAACACAATATAAGCATCAATCCTTTGAAATAATTAGCTGTGCCTTCCTGAAATGCCACAAACAATAAGAAAAAGAAAGAGCTCGCACGATTAACCATTATCAAATAGACAATAATGTTTTCGCATCAAATTGTTCTATTTGAAATTGTAAGGAATATTCAACAAACCTGAAGCATGAAGGCTACAACCAGAACTGTAATAAAAAGAGTTGCAGTCTCAAACAATTGGAAGTTCAGATCCATTTGTTTCCCCATCATCCAACCAATGACCACACAAAATGGAATCTGCAATTTGAATATACCAGAACTATTAGTAAATTCAGATTAATATCACTACAAGATAAGACGCAAACATAAAAAAGAAGTGTGCTTACCACAAACATTGATATCTGGGTGGAAGAGCCAATTGCAACACCCAAAGTAATATCCTAAATTAGCAAAGAATGCACCATCAATCTCATAACTATACCAATGTATGTTGAATGGCAAAGAGAAGTGCATGAGACTTACGAGTTTATCTTTCATAGCAAACATAATTGCACTTGCATGCTCGGCAGCGTTACCGACAATAGGTAGCAGAACGACACTAATAAACGCAATAGGCATATTAACTGATTCCGATGCCCCCTGATATACACATGAACATCAAGATTAGGTGTAAGAAAATGTCAGGAACAATGAAAAAGAACTTAAAAATGATATATATATAATTTACCTGAATAGCATCAACAAGGTAACCAGATAAAATAGAGATCCAAATGGTTAGAACAGCCAGCCAACCAATCGCTTCCCACCGTCCAATCTCTCGTTCCTCTTCTTCTTCTTCTTCTTCCTCTTCCACAGACCCTCGCTCTCCCACGTCCTGCTTATTCATATATTTAATTTCAATCATCATCTACCAAGTGCCAAATTTTGGGTAACCGACAATAAAGTGAACTATCATGCTACCAAGTGCCATTTTCTTTTCAATCCCTAAGTTTGTAAGTCCCACTTTGGCCTCTAAACATTTAACATTCGTGCCATTTAGAATCATGCGATTATCTTTAAGCAAAAATGGATGACACCCAAATAACAGCTAGCCTGAAATGACTAGTCCAAAAACAGCGACAAACAGCCTAACAACGCTAATTATAGGAACATGGAGTATTTTGAGTTTTTGACTAAAAGATAGGACAACAAGATGAACTTCAGAGCGCTTTCAGGGCGCACACATAAAATCTAATAAAAAAGCCTGCAGAAATAGTTGGATATGGACTATTTCTAGGAATATGAAGTACTTATTTTCTTATTGTTCTTTCTGAATTGAGTTAGTTTTTAAGATATGTAGTTACCGAGTCAATAGGGTTGTAAAGGCTGCGCTGACTCTTTAACTGGAAGAAGAGATAGCTGGCATAGGCGAAAAGCATAATGCAGCTGCTGAACCTTGATAAAGTAACCTCTGATTTTCCATATTGCACCTCTGAGTGTGTGAAGTGCAGCACTGCTGGAAAAAGAAGGCCCATGACTGCCATCAGTAAAAGGCCCGAGTTCACCACAGCTGAAGCCTAAAAATCTAAAGTCAGTTTAAATAATCTACCATGTTACTGTTCAATTGCCTTTTTAATCTAAAAAAAGTCTTCTCAGTATATATGGCTGCTTAGTGAAAACAGAAACCTACTTACTTTCTGAACCTAAAAGCCTTTTTCAGGATCCTATGGCTGCTTTGACTCAGTGCACTGTTAGACTGTTTTATCTGCACCAAGTTTTTTTAATATGAAATTTCAAATTTAAGAATCATCTCATACACATAACAAGTTTGTGGTATCCAGGCTTCTTTTGTAAGGACACTCAAATATGAATTTTCCACTCGGAAGTTGAATACGTTAAGGTCCAAAATTCTCCTTATTTTAACACAAAAGTTACTTGGAAAATAGCAACCAAATCCCAAAAGGTCAATCTAACTTTAGACATTCCATAGTTGATATTGGTACTTGAACTAAGAAATCTTACTTGAAATCAGTTATGTCTAAACCTTTGCTAACACAATCATACACCCAACAGACACCAAGGAAAACTTTACATCAGATCAAGGGAGATGCTGCAAAAATCTTAACCAGTATAAGGCCACAACTTACAAGCATAAAAGCTCATCCTTGGAATGTCAGCATAAATTTAGATGATCTGTTGTAAAAGTTCTTTTAAAGGTGACCATGTCATAAATGTGATAAAGCCCTCTATAATATTTACAAACAAACCTTGTTGAAGACTTGGTCCTTATGGGGATGGGTAAGACCGCCAGCAAAGAAAGCACAACCCAAAACGAGAAGCATGTTAGACAATATGGAGCCAAGGAGAGATTGTTGTACCACTCTTATCATCCCATTTTTTAAGGCATAAATTGATATTATCATCTCTGTTGCATTTCCAAATGTCGCATTCAGCAGCCCACCAACTGCACCATATCAATCCAATGTTTAAAATTAGTAGCGAAACAAGGTAAATATATTGAATTTCCCTCTGCTTTATGCTTTTTAGTAATTGTTGAAACTGTCCCTTGCTCACTAACACAAAAAGGTGATCTTTATGAAAATTGAATATCACCATTGATACTGGTGGAAGCTTTCAATAATCAAAGCCAGTGTAAACTACTTAAAAGAAAAAAAAAAGGAAAGAAATGATTGACTAAAGAGAGAAAGAAAAGACAAAATTGACTCCAATATACAAATCAGCCTCAAATTGCTCATACAAAGTGGCAATTTTCCTACTCATTCACTTACAAAGAGAGAAAGGAGTGATGGATAAACGAACCTGTTGGGCCGGTGTAAGAAGCGAGCTGTCTGTATATACAACGAAAAAAAAGAAATTCATTATATGTACATGTATAAAAAGCAGAGATACAAATAAACTAACTTGAATATATTTTCACAAACACTTACTCAGTAGCATAACCCAACCGCTCGGCCAAAGGTATTATGCCAATTAAGCTGGAAAAGAATACCCATCCCTGTGGAAAATCAAACAAAGTTTATGGAAATAATACAATTAGTAATCAGAAAAGACAAAATAAAGGAACAAGAGTTCCAATTCCAAATTAAATTATATAAACCATACATGCTTTCCAGTGACGTAGTGAAGAATAACAGCCAACGGCCCGAAGGGTAGAAGGACATTAATTTTAGCCTTGATTAAAACAATTACAATGCTCCTCAAAATTCTACTTTTCACACTTCTGGGGCCATAGTTCTGTGCCACTGCTGCAAGGGACCCAATATGCTCGAATGTTTGCATCTTTCGAACTGAAAGCGGTGATCCATTAATGGTAATGGCCTCTTCTTGCAATCCCGTCTTCTCTTCTTCTATAGATGCCATCTGTAACCGTTTACAATTGGGCATGGTAACACAGATAACAGAACTTAATTTTGATAGTTCAAGGAGGAAATTTTTTGGATTTTGGTAGTTTGTTTATTGAATGAAATAGCAGTGGTCATATCTATCCCACTGAATTCATTGGTATTAACCAAAAGAGTACTCGAACAAAACTTACTGCTTTTAAATCAGATATAACTTTTTTTATTTTAACATAATTTAATGATTATCTCCGGAAGGAGTACAGCGAAAAGTCGAGATCCAGAGATTAAACAGCGACCATCAAGAGAAGAACAGGGATAAAATAATACAAAAAAAAAATCCTAACCTACAATAAAAAAAATATTAAATTCAGATCCTAAGAACATAGACCAAGCAAAGGACGTACCATTTCTCAGAAGGATTCTCGAATTGATCTGATACCGAGAATCAAAATTTGGGAATATGCAATTGGATCGGCCAACCCAACATCCACAAAATTCTCACACGCGAGAGGAAAAAGAAAAGAAAAAATCGAATCGGTGAAAGCTCTGGAGGAATAAGGAGCAACTGATCGGAGGTCTCCAGTCCGAAAAAGACGCGAGGCTCACAATGCGGTCTTCGTCGGATTTAGCAAATATTTAAGGAAAATTTTAAGGAAAAAATTAGATACACCAAGATGGGTGCTCCCTAGGTACTCCACTCAATATCTACCATTTGATTGTAATATATGGTGATAATCTCAATGCAATCAAATGGTAGAGATTGAGTGGAGTATCTAGGGAGCATCCATCTTGGTGTACCTAAGTTTTTCCCAAATTTTAATAGAGGGTCAAGGCTCAAAAAATTTCAACAGATAGGATCAGAGGTACTCTAAAAATTGCACAGAAGGTCAATGGCGCAACTAATAATTGCGTCCCTAGAGAGATTCGTTTTTTTTTGTTGAATTCAAGACATTTTGCAAGTGTTTTTTCAGATGTGGGCCCTACATGTTAGGGGCGCAAGTAATAGTTGTGCTCCTAACATGCTGTACATTTTTTTTCCTTAATTTTTTGTATTTATATACATTTTAATAATTACTAATAATAGATTTTTAAATGCACTAAATATATTTATTATAAATAGAAGTAATAATATATTAAATATAATTATTATAAATATAAGTGATAATATATTAAAAATAATTATTATGAATAGAAATGATAATATATTAAAAATAATAAATAATTTTTAAAAATAGTTAATATAATATTAAATAGAAGTAATAAATAGTTTACAAAAACATTAAATAGAAGTACTAATATAAATATACTTTGCTAAAAAAAGTACTAATATATTATAGAGAATGGATCAAATGACAACAACTATGGTGACACCAACATAACAACAACCATTTTTTTCATTTTCAAAGTCCAAATTGTTGATCCAAACCGTTGAATATGATCTCTATAATAAAATACGCTTGCAGATCAAATTTTACATTTTTTTGAATTTTTTTACTATTTATTAAGACGGGTGCAAAAATATGCCAAAGTTACAACTACCCGAATCGTTGAATTTTACACCCATCTTAATAAATAGTAAAAAATTTCAAAAAATTATAAATTTTGATCTGCAAGAGTATTTTATTATGGAGATCATATTCAACGGTTTGGATCAACAATTTGAACTTTGAAAATGAAAAAAATGATTGTTGTCATAGTTGGTGTCACCAAAATTGTTGTCATTTGATCCCTTCACTATATTATAAATAGAAGTAATAATATATTAAATATATTATTACATTATTAAATATAGTTATTACAAATAAAAATAGTAGAAGTAATCAATAGAAGTTATTAAATATATTAAATTTAGTTATTATAAATATGGAATATAATTATTATAAATAGAAGGAATAATAGATTAAAGTGTTCTTTATTATGAGTAGAAAAGTTTATACCATATTAATATTAAACATGTTGCAAATATTCCGAGAAGTACAAATGGTCCAATGGCAGGGGGTTTGGTTAGAGGCGCTGGGTTGAGTGAGGGCATGGGTTCGAACCCCCTGTTGACCATTTTTTGTGATTTAAATTATGAGCGCAAGTAATACTCGTGCCCTTAATTTTTACAGAAATCCTGGAGCATCCAGTTTTCAAATGAACACAGAGGCGCAGAGCACCCAGTTTTCAAATGAACACAGGGGCGCAAGTAATAGTTGCGTCCCTGAAAAATCCAAGAGAGGCCTACATGGCAGCTGCATTATATTCACAGGGGCGCAAGTATTAGTTGCGCCCCTATATTAGCAGATTTACAAAGCATGTTTTTTGTTTAATTTCCATTTTCCAAAATACAATACAAGGAAATTATCAAAGTAACATCATTGTAACATTCTCAAACTAACATCATTTTAACATTCTCTACCTAACATTTTGAAACAAGTTTTTTTGCAAATAACACATTCTCATGTAAACATCAAACAAACATCGATCTAATTAAATGAAATTAAAATTCTCAAACACAACAAGTTTTCAACTAGTCTCAAAATAAAACATACATAAAACATACTTTCAATTAGTCCTACTCAAACTAATATCAACCCCCTACCCGACGACCGCGACCGCGACCACGTGTATCATAAGCGGAAGTCGCTCGAGCTGTCCTAGTAGTGCGTTGTAATGGAATGATGTCCTCGTCTTCATCATCAGGGTTGTGTGCTTGGCTCGAAGAGCCAAACACGTACTCGACTGCATGCTCAACCTCGTCCTCGACGGTACGCTCAACATTTGGTTTCGGTTGGGCGGCTCCAGATCCTTGGCTGGGTTCCCATACTCTGCCTTGTGATAGATGTGAGTATGGAGGGTGAAAGAGTGGTGCCTCGAGCATCTGACTCGCTTGCTCGCCACTAACCAACTGACCTAACCAGTCGTAGTGCTTTGGTTGGACGCGTAATCCCTCGGCTATGGATGGCTCTAAGTCCTCATCCCTCAGGCCATGCTCCAACATCAAGTTGCGAAAGACGACTCCTTGGTCGACGTCTTCGATGTTTCCGCGACAA
Organism: Eleocharis quinqueflora; assembly: GCA_964058865.1. Taxonomy (NCBI): domain Eukaryota; kingdom Viridiplantae; phylum Streptophyta; class Magnoliopsida; order Poales; family Cyperaceae; genus Eleocharis; species Eleocharis quinqueflora. Next base: position 32,928 of record CAXKVX010001437.1, read on the forward strand.
GTTCGAAGAACTTTTCTCGCGAAAGTTTTGAAGACACTGTTGGCGCTTTGTGCAATCACCCCAATCGCTTCCCTAGCCAGAGTTAAGTTACGAAGCACCTGATAATACAATTTAGTTAGTAATTTATGTTTTTTAAATTCTAAATTGAAGGAAAAAGGCAAAGAATTTACCATTTGTTACACAACTTCGCCTTGCAAGTTGAAGGTTCGCTCAACTCCACGCCCTTGATGTGCTAGCGGGTTGAAGGCATTTTTTGCGGTTGTACCTCTCCAATAGACGGTGCGCATGCCTTCTCGGTTGAACCATGCCAAGTAATGGTCCTAAGGGCCATTCATGAAACCATGACCCAAGTCAATGGTATTAGCCAACCGATTTCCCCATGCCTGAATGTACCCCTCGTGATAAATCTCCTAATCACGACCCTCAGATTTTTTTTTATGACATACCTTATGAAGGCGGTCGCAATCAGGATGTGGCAATGGAGGCGGGACTTGGACTTGATAAGAAAATTGTCGCGCGACCCTAGCAGGATCGTGCCACTCGACAATTCAGAAAAATATGATTGGCTCCCGATAATAAAAAAGACTCATATGATCTTGATCATTACATATGGGGGGGGGGGGGGGGGGGCAACATAGCCACGACGTCTTCATCGTACGGCCACCATTCTGGGTCATTCTCGTCGAGATGCTCGAATCGCCACCTAAAACATTGTGAATAATGTTACAATATATAGTTATTAAAAATGTGAAGATATTAAAATAGTCAAAAAAATATATGTAGAGAGAGTGATACTTCTATGCGGTTCATATTCGTAGTTGTGGGTTGGGCTCATCCATCTCACCCCGTACGGCATATTACCCGGCAAATCCTTCGCTCTCGGATGCCCAATCGGGAGCCTAGTCCACACCCATAGTAACATCAAAGGCCCCCTGATTTGCTTGTTCCTCTTGTCCGATGCATCGCATAAAGCACGATACAAACGTGCTAGCACCACCGAGCCCCAACTATACCTCGGTGGATCATCGATGTTCCTTAAGAACTGAATGAACATCGTCTGTATGTAACCGAACTGGTCCGAAAACATAATGGTAGAGAAGAGGTCCAACATGTATGCTCGGGCATACATGTTGATCCCCTCGGGTGGGACATTAGGTGGTAATCTCGCCTTGAAATGCCGTCTATCATTGGGCTTTCTCTTTGTGGCTGTCATGGTTCACACAACCAATCTTGTTGCATGTGGAAATGACCAGGCGGTCTCCGAAAGGTTTGTCATTCAACTCACCCAAACATGTCCAGCACGTCTTCCTCCCAATCTTGGTCCACATCCCTAATGACCGGTAGTCCATCCAATAGTAAACCCCATAATATCAATACATCTTCCATTGTAATGGTCATCTCACCCGTTGGTAAATGAAAAGAATGTGTTTTCCGTCTCCATCTCTCAGCAACCGCAGTTATCTATACTATCTTATAATGCACCTAAGGAATGAAGGCCTCCTTTTATTCATAATCTTACCTTTCTTATGGACGAAAATACCCTCTCAAACCAATTTTAAAAATATTGCTAAGACCACACTGCTGTTCGCTAACCTCGGTTAAAATGTCGGTTACCTCGGTTAAATGTCGCTCTTCCGATTCCTCTTCCTTTTCCCTTTCTCGTCTCCATCACACCGCTGTTTGCTCCTCCCTCCATCCTAGAACTAAATGTCGGTTAAATGTCGCAGCTCCCTCCATTTCCTAGAACTAAACCCTAGCCAAAACTGGCGACATTTCGCAGCTCTCTCCATCTCCTCTATCTCTTTCTCTCTGTGCCACGGCGACGGGAAGATAAAGGCGATTTGTTATACGAATTGTTACACAAGACCCTACTCTCTCCGTCGCTCAATTCTTTGCATAAACCTAAACCTTCCACACCGTTGTCATTGCATCTCTCTCTACCCTAACCCTAACCCAGACTAGCACCCTCTCTCCCATCATCAATCTGCCTTCGCCTCGCCTCCATGCCCTCTACGCTCAAATTTGCATCATTAACAAATCAGTCCCTTTATTTGGAAGGATTAATTGCGATTTACCTGTGTCCCATTGTGAGACCCAACTACAGCAATTTTCTTCACCTTACGTTGATGAACTCAGTAATTGATTTCCTCCACTAATTGGTATCAGTAATCTCTCTGGCATGTATAATTTTCTCTTTACCTTCAATAGTTGGAAGTAATTATAAGAAGCCAAAAGAAGAGCATATAGAGAAAATAAGAATGAATCAGATAGTGAAAGATTTTGTATTGCTCTTATTTAATTTCTGTATAGTTGCTGTCCTGCATTTTTTTTCCTCCATATTCGTTTATTATTTGTTGAGGTTGATATGTTGTTATAGGTAAGAAGAGAAAAAATAAGTGAAAGGATGGAGCTTTGCAGGACCATGTACATGGCTGGAATAATGTAAGCATGTTCAATTCTTATTTATGTGGTAGTTCGAGAAAAGATTCTCCTTATTTTGATATTACATGAATAGTTTGAATTTGGGATGTCACGAGTTTGTCAAATGAGGGCAAGTGTGTTATTGATATAAGAAACATAGTGGGTCTGGATTGTTATTTGCTTACAATTTTCTTCTTTGCATAAAATGAATGATAGGTGAAAGGAAAAGTTGTCACACTGACGAGATAATCAACTATGTCCAGTCATTGCCGCGCCCAGTTGAGGTACCTAAACAATTTTTAAGAATTATGAGTTTGGAATCGTAAATGTGTTCGTCACCCAAAATTCTGAATCTCATTTAATTTCTTTTGTTTTTAGTTCTTGTTGATGAGAGTACCAGTAGTCAATTGCATGATTTTGACTTAATTAAGCTTAATGATCAAGTAAGTTTCCTTTCTTTAGGTGGCAAACTGGTATTAGTGAACAGTGTTCCATCCTCATCACCATCAACATGAAAGTTCTAGATGGGATTCAGAGGCAAGTGTATCTGGTATTCAAGAACAGAGATATTGTGCGCTACAATAATACCTTCCTTCCTTCCTCTAAGGCCTTGTTTCTACTAGCATTTTTTCCCCGTAGTTGATGCAGGATTAATCCAATTCTGGGCTGGAGGAACTTCTGGAAGAAGTTTTTGAGTCGGCCAGATTCCAGAAAAAACCAATGATTTCATGTATAATCAAATACTGGTATCTGATATTTTGTATTGATTCTTGACTGCAATTTTTTTATGAATTCATTATTATTTCAGGTATCAGGAAATAAAGCTACAACGTGGATCCATCAAAATTTGTTAATGATGCAAAAGACCACAAGGGCCTTAAACCAGTCGTTATGCCAGTACATGCTAGTAAGGTATCTGAGGTAGAATTGTTGAAATAACATTTGTATTATTAACTCAATAAAGTTCAAAGAAAACAATTATGTTGTCCCAATTATTTCATTCGGCTCAATTTAAAAATTATGATAGTTTGGTTTTCAACTTATAGTTTTGTTTGGATAATTAAAGTTCAAATAGACCAAACAATCCTTGAACGAAAATAGTAGTAAAGATTATGTTAGTGTGGTAATATCACGACGCATGTATTTTTCTGACCCCTTCTTCTTTCTCTATGTAGTAATTGTCTATTAGCATCGGTCTTTAGCAATTGACGTAAATATTGCATCCCAATCTCTCGATTGTACATGCATTAGCCTCTTGAACTATGAATCGAAAAGAATCAGTCTCTTGTACAATCTACTGTGTTAGTTGGACTTGGTAAGTAGGTTGTAATGGTACCTATATGGTCATGCTGTCAGTTATAAATTTCAAACCAACATTTAGTAAAAGTCCTATATTAGTAATAAACATCAGATCTAATTAGAATAGTGCCGTAACATTATCCCAATTTCTCCTATAGAAAGAGCATTTTGTTTACCACACTATATGGCAAGGAAATACAGAAATCGGCTGAGGTGCAAGTATGGAAAAGCAATATTTATGATGTCACTATGAAGCCGGTTGAAGATGGCTTGCTTGATTAGCGAATGGTATATAATTGCTGTGAACTTTTAATTCAATTATATTTGCTTTGGAAATTTTCATGTTTTCTGGTTATCTGAATATTATAATGTTTATAAACTAGGGAGCAGCGAAATTGGGCAGGACACTGCACAACTTGCCATGGAGGATCTCATAATTGAAGGCAGCTGAATATTTTTTTCATTGTGTTCAAGCTTCTTTTTATTAATGATAAAAATATTTGCTTATTTTTCTTACTATTAAATTAATGCTTGTTTTGATTGTTTTACTTATTATGGTGTTGGTACTGTATTATTTGTAAAAAGATGGTTCAGTTATTTGTGTGATAAATTTTCTTGCAATTGTAATGTTGTGTTCATATGAATGTAGGCATTGTACAAATTTAATACGGTTGTGGTATCTCCAGTGTATTATGTCATGTTCACAACTTTCACGATTGTTGCTAGCATGGTTATGTTCAAGGTCATATAATACCTCCCCTTTTAACTCCAAATAAAAAAGAAAAAATGCAATACATATTTTGGAGGAGTTGGCATTGATATATGTATTTTATCAAAAAAAAAAAAGCATTGATATATGTAGAAATTATTACTCTTTTTATACAAAATGATATTCTGCATTTGCTGCCATTGTTGCAATAACAGTAGACTGCATATAATAACATGTGATCTCGTACTGTATAATCATAAGCCGACTGCATATACAATCATGCGGACGCATTATACAAAACTTGATATTTTAGTGGATAAATTCTTGAACTTTAGTTGGTTTTTAATTTTAATGTAATTTTAATGTCATTTCATAGATAGCAAATTGAAAATGTATCAATGTACTGTGACATTGAATGACGACAACAGCTGTTGTGCTATTATGTTAATACTTCACAAATAAATCTAAAATTAATCGGTTGTGATCGAAAGAAATAAGACAATGCTCTGTATTGATTTAAAAGGTGAATAGAGGTTTGAAGTTCAAATGAAATAAACTTCTATAAAAGGTGCAAAAATAAAATGTACAATGTTGTTGTGTTCACAAGGTACGTCATGCATCATGCGTAATTCGTCGTACGTCATTTGTCATGCGTCATGGGTCATCATGCATAATGAGTAATGCGGCCTGCGTCGTCATGTGGCATGTGGCATGACGACATACGTTATGCAAGATCGATGCGTCATGCGGCATGCAGCAGCGTTGTGCATCATGCGTCATGCGGCATGCATCATTCGTCATGCGTGATGCATCATTCGTCGTACGTCATTCGTCATGCTTCTTGGTTCATGCATCATTCGTCATACGTCATGCGGCATGCGTCGTGAATAATTACAGTTTGGCTACGTACCCAATATCATGTATCATGTAGCTATGTTTGTGCGTTCTCCCAAGCTAAACCGCTATGATGCACAAGAGGCGTAAGCAATCGTTAGAGAGAGCTTTAATAACCTTATCAAGTGAGATCAAATTTCGTAAAATCCGCTCAAAGAAATAAGAAATAATCTTATGCAAATTTCGTAACCAGAAAATGTATGTGTTTACCTTCTCAAATTTGGCTAAGTATCCAGTATTATGTATCAAGCAGCTATGTTTGTGTGTTCACCCAGGCTAAACCGCAGTGATGCATAAGAGGCGTAAGCAATTGTTAGAGAGAGCTTCAACAACCTTATCAAGCGAGATCAAATTTCGGAAAATCCGCTCAAAGAAATCGAAAATAATCCTATGCAAGTTTCGCAACCAGAAAATGTATGTGTTTACCTTCTCAAATTTGGCTAAGTATCCAGTATCATGTATCAGGTAGCTATGTTTGTGCGTTCACCCAGGCTAAATCGCAGTGACGCATAAGAGGCGTAAGCAATCTTTAGAGAGAGCTTCAACAACCTTATCAAGCGAGATCAAATTTCAGAAAATCCGCTCAAAGAAATCGAAAATCATCTGATGCAAATTTAGCAACCAGAAAATATATGTGTTTACCTTCTCAAATTTGGCTAAGTACCCGGTATCATGTATCATGTGCTATGTTTGTGCATTCCCCCAAGCTAAACCGCTATGACGCACAAGAGGCGTAAGCAATCATTAGAGAGAGCTTCAACAACCTTATCAAGCGAGATCAAATTTCGGAAACTCCGCTCAAAGAAATCGAAAATAATCTTATGCAAATTTTGTAACCAGAAAATGTATGTGTTTACCTTCGCATGAAGCATGACCCATGCCGCATGATCCATGACGATGGATGACGTATGACGGATGACACATGAACCAAGAAGCATGACGACCCATGCCGCATGCCGCATGACGCTTGACGCATGACGTATTACACATAACACATGACAAATACCCATGACGCATCACGCATCACGCATCGCGCATGATGACCCATGACGCACGATGACCCATGACGCATGATGACCCATGACACATGTCGCATGGTGCATGACGCATGACGCATGACGCATGACGCATGGTGCATGACGCATGACGCATGACGCATGACGCATGGTGCATGACGCATGACGCATGACACATGACGCATAACGCATGACACACGACGCACGTCACCGCTTTGCCGCTACACGTCCCAAGACAACGCTCAGTTGCTTTATGCCTCACGTCGCATGACGCCGCTGCACGCCACTCTGCCGCTTCACGGTTCACGCTTCACACTCCAAGCCGCATGACGTCGATGTAAGCTGCATGACACCGCTCAGCCGCATGACACTTCATGACGTCGCATGAAACCGAATGATGCCAGATGACAAATCTACATGCTGCATGACGTCACTCCGCTACTTTGCCGTTCACGCTTCACGCTACAAGTCGCATGACGCAGCTCTGTCGCTGCACGTTTCATGACACTTCTTGACGCAGCTACATGCCACATGACGCCGCTACATGCTTCACGAAAAAAGTCGCACGAAAAAGTTACTTTACTAAATTTTGTTTTCTACTACATAATTTCCTCCTGTTGCTATGCACGGGCACGATTACTAGTTAGGTCACAGTCTACCTTAATGTTTCCCAACCGAGCGAGATGGTTAAGATGGAATCGCTCAAGAATTGGGGCAATTTGGTCGTTGTACATGAACGACATTGACCCGGCCTTGGTCTCCATAACAAAGGTCGGCTACATTGGTATTAAAAAATGTGTT